>BJCO01663492.1:0-10297 GCA_018326465.1 Flaveria floridana | reverse complement strand
ACATGATAAAAGCCTTGGACATGTTCTCTGCTAAAGAATTTGTCATTGATGATGAATTCTGGGACTTCATAGTGAACCAAAGGACAAATACTGAGCCTTTAGTTGTCATACCTCAATCTCCAGTGCCAATTGAAAAGGAATTGAGTATGCAACTGGTTCGTGCTGTGTCACTTACTGATGAGCAAAAAGAACTGATCAGAAAGCTCTATGAACAGCAATTACAAGAAGAAGAATCAGCAGCCGCAGTAGTACATATTCCTGAAAAGGAACCATCTGAAGAACCACCAAAAGAAGCTGAAATGGCTGAACCCTCTTCTGGCCCAAGAATGCAAACATATGCCAGAAGAAGGAGATATCTAACTGAAAAGGCTAAGGGGAAAAGGCCAATGGTAGAAGAAGAACCAGCCTTGAAAAAGCAGCAAGATGACCCAAGAAGCCTAGAAGCCATTGCTGGATTCTTGGAAGAACATGAACAAGCCAAAGCCTTACTGAAAAAAAAGGCTGAGGTAATTGATCTAGAAGAAGGAGAAATTCCAGGTGGATACATGGTTGATGAACCAGTGATCAGTAAAATCCCTGTGAAAGAAGAACCTTCTGTCTATGAGATGGTTGAAAAGGACAAGTCTGATGATCTCATAATAAAAGCTGTATTCCTGATTGACCATGGATATGATCCAGATAAGGTATTTGCGATGACTTATGAAGGGATCGTAGCAGAAGAAGAAAAGTTAAACAAACTGCTAGATCCAACTCTTAAAATTAAGTATGAGAAAACTCTATCACCCAAAGCTTCTGAGGTCAAGGAAACAAAAGCCAAATTAGCTACTCCTCCTCAACCTATGTATCCCGATCCCTACAGCATGACAGATAAGGAGATGAAGGAATATCTGTCTGCTCAAGGATTCACCAAAAGGAAACTTGGGAACATGAAGACCGATTCCCTAAGGGCTGCAATCCTTAGGATGATTAATGAAAAGAAAGAAAGGTTGAAGAAACTGGAGGAAGAGATCACAAGAGAACAACCAAGAACAAGAGTTTCTGCTCAAGATATTAGCCTCACTCAAGGAGATCATGATTCCCTGGCACCCATTCTTCACAGATATCAGAGTGGTTTGCTGAACCTTCACAACTAGAACTACAAGAAGGACTCACCACTGGTGAAATGATCAAGGGTGTGTCTACTCCCAAAGGCAAGGTAGATCAGAAAATCATAGCTTGGAAGTATGACAGTGATTGGAACATGTTCATGGTGAAGAGAATATCTGGATTAGTCTAATTCTTCATAGAGTACTCTGCTCTGTTGAATTCTCTGGAGATCCATGATCTGAAGGAACTAGCCAATCTAAGACTGATTAATCACAAGGCTATGTTTAGGGGATATGAGTTTTAGGACATTCTGAGGATGTTCAAGAGAACTGATAACTTCAAATCCTTGAAGACTATCTGCTTGGGAAAAGATAGATCATTTGTCAATCCCCTTGATAAGAAGCAAAGGAAACCAGCAGAAGAAGTGGTATTCCCTGAACTTAGGGTAAAACCCACTGAATCATTAAAGAGAAAGATGGTTGCTGGTACTCACACTTCTGTGCCAATCTCTAATGTGTATTATGATGAGAAAACATATGAGTTAGTGATTGAAAGGAAGTGGGGAGGAAAGGAAGGAGCAGAGATCAGATTGTTTAGTGGATATGAGGTAAGACTGTTAGATGAATCCTATATCCACTACATCTACACAAGGCATTTTAGGGAGATCAACAACAAGTTGGGTGAAGCTGATATGTTCTTCTTCTTGAAGTGCATTAAACTCCTGAAGATGGCCTATGACAGAATAAAGAAGAAGAGATAGCAAAGGAGGAAGAAGAAGACTCCTTTGCAGTTTGGGAATATTGCAAAGCTTGAGGTTGATGTGGATGGGTCTCTACTAATTCACAGAGATAGTTTATCTACTGTATCCATCTGGGAGCCCATTTCACTAAGGACGATGCCAGTTGAAGCCATTCATAACATGAGCCAGATGAAGATTCATGCATTGAGCAGGGAAAGATTGAATGAAGCCAAACACTTCTCAAACATGATCAAGTCTATTGTGGATCCCTCATACACAGACCCTGCTCCTGTGTCATCTCCTCCTGCTGCACAAGACCCAGCAGAATCTTCACAACCTCATCCACCCTCAAACCCTTGAAGTACTTAGGCTGTATAATCCTTAGGGGGAGTATTGTTGGACCCTGAAAGGATCATACAAGCCAATTCAAGAGGTGGATGGTTGTTCTGCTGGAAATCTCCCTAAGTCTAAGAAGAAATACGGATAAAGAAGTTTCTGCATAAGAAGAAAAAGTACCAGTGTCGGCTATCCGCATTTGTCAATGCGGATGACCAAGAACAAATGCTGACAAGTATTTGTTCATCCGCATTAACTAATGCGGACAGCCGATAAAATGCGGACAAGGCAATTGTTCATCCGCATTAACTAATGCGGATGACCAGCAACAAATGTGCCAAGTGTTTGCTCATCCGCATTGACTAATACTGATGACCAAACACTAATGCGGCTGATAGAAGATCAATGCTGATGAAGATTTACTCATCCGCATTAGTCAATGCGGATGACAAAAGACAAATGCGGATGAAGACTTGGACTATTCGGTAATATTGTAAGGGTAGTTTAGTCTTTTTCTACAAGCTGTAAGTCAGCCTATAAATAGAATAGAAATCTCGTATATGAAAAAGGACATTTGGGGGGACTTTTGCATTTACTAGAATAGACAATCAAAATATACTTTGTTTTTCTCCCATGTTAGTTGTCTTGTTACGGTAGCTTGCTAAACACTAGCATTTACTTTGTAACAGTTCATCTAATTAATAAAGAGTGCATTTATGAGTATATCAAGTATTCTATGTTCATTGATTGCTTGATTCCGCCTTTCAATCATTGACTCAATCTTCATATTCGATCCTTGTTGATTCATATCAACAGAGAATATCATTCTCAAACCCAGTCAGTCATAGATCCAAGAAGTTCTACAAGAGGATAGGGAGAAAGTTTCCTAGCAATGTATCTAGTGGAAAGTTTGGGATAGACAAGAGCAAGGTGAAGTGTTATAACTATAACCAGATGGGATACTTTGCTAGGGAGTGTAAGGCACCCAGGACAAATGGTGGGTAAGCACAACCAAAGCCAAACTACACTGAGCTAGCTCCACACACTAAGAAGCCCAAGCAACAAGCTGCAGTTGCTCTGGAAGAAGGAGGCTTTGAGTTGAGCTTCCAGGCAGAAGATGTGTCTCCAAACCAAGCAATGATAACAGATCTTGATGGCCTTTGTACCCTTAGTGCATTTCTATAGTAAATAGATGCAGGTCCTATAAGTTAGAAATGAGATCTGATGTTAAGTCCTTGAACATCTTAAAATCTTATTTTAACGGAGCTAAAAATGAGTAAATGTTAAAAATAGAAGACTTAAAGAAAACCATTTCAACTCTTAAACATGAGCATACCAACTACAGGACTCAAATCAAAGATCTCATCACTAAGTTAACTGAGTGCCAGGCTGAGCTAGTGATCAGCAAAGCCAAGGTAGAGAAACATGTTCTTGAAGAAGAGACCTTCAAGAACAGATATCCTCATCCCTGCATTCCAATGTATGCTATCAAAACAAACAGGGTCTGGGATCTAATGAGATAGCTCCTCCATACACTATATTTTCTGAAAGATCTCCCAGGTGTGGAACTAGTAAAGATGAGCTTCCATCTATATATCCAAGTAATAAAGAGGATGAAGAGGATATAGTGAAGGATAGATCTGGGAAGAGTGGAGAAGATCATCCTAACAAGGGTCACTATTCTCCTGAGGAGAGAAAGAAGTCAGGGATGACAAAGTGCAAGAGAAAGAACTTGATCCGAGTAGCCAAGAGAAGATCAAACAGAGCTCAAAAGATCAAGGCCACCTTCAACTCCAAGCAGAAACAAGTTTTTATCTCTGTAGGTTTTAAAGTGGTAAATACTGAGGATACAACTTTGAACTCTAGTAAAAAGAGTTCAAGTTCATGTCCAAATAATCCCTGTGAAGGAATGAAGGCTGATCAGACGTGTGGCACTACTACATAACATGAACCATCCACCTCCAAAGGCAGCTTCACCCTAGGAAACCTTCTACAGCATCTGGAAGGATGAGGACGGAGATGGAAAGTGATCAAAATCAGTATTTCGTTCACAAGAAACCCTCAGAAGAAAGCAAATTGATTGCATTATGTTTTGCAGTACTTCTCATCTGGCTACGGATTGCATCTACAACCCTAAAAGTACTGTCAACATAACAAAGAAGAAGACTTCTAAGAGGAACTAGAAGAAGAAAGCTTCGAAAGAAATCTGTATCTCTTTATGAAGCTCCAAAATGAAAATGAAGACAAGTAAAAATTGCCTTCGGAAGAAAATTTGGTCTCGGAAGAAAGGAATGCTTTCGAAGCACTAAAGCTTGCTGCAGTCAAAGCAAGATCTTCTGAAGGGTCAATCTCCAAAACTTCCCATGTTGTAAAAACTTCCAAACCTTTGAAGGTCAAATCTAATCTTCCAATGATGGTGTGGAAGATAAAGGACGACCATGTGACTGAGAATTCTTCATTAATAATAGCAAACAGACAAGCAAACAAACAAACATACCCAGTATATCCCACTCAAGAGTAGGGTCTGGGAGGGGTAGGTGGTGGCGAGTCTTTCCTTTATCTTGGGAGATAGAGAGACCGCTTCCAAAGAGAACCCCAACTCGATAATAATAGCAATAACAATAGCAAATATATTATATAACATACAACACATAGGTATATATCACATATAGATTTAGATAGTGCATATATCAAATAAGCGGCAAGTTTCACCTATAAAGGGCATAAGTCAAATACCAACACAACACGTGATGGGTCCCGCATCCGGTCATCCTTAACTCTTTCTACCCACAGATCCATCTAGAAGTCCTTGATTTTAATTCTACGTCTCCACGCACTCCTATCCTTGACCATGTGCTCAGAAAGGTGCAAGTCTACCATATCTCGCCTAATTATCTCGTCCCAAGTCAACCTAGGTCTTCCTCTACTCCTCTAACCCTTTATGCTAATGTTCTACTCTGCTCTAACAGGCGCTGCCATTGGTCTCCTCTTCACATACCCAAACCATTTTAATCTATCATCTCTTATTTTATCCGTGATACAAGCCACCTCTAGGCTCTATCGAAACACGTCGTTCCTTATCCGATCCAGTCTTCTGTGTCCACACATCCACCTCAACATTCGTATTTTGGCGACCTCTATTTGTCTCTGGTGTGATTTCTTTGTGGCCCAACAATCGGTTCCCTATAGCATAGCTAGGCGTACTGCCACCCTGTATAGTTTTCCCTCTAGTTTTACTGGAAACCTCTTATCCCACAAAATCCCTGATGCTGCTCTCCCCTTGCACCATCCTGATTGAACATGGTGGGCTACATTGCTGTGTATCTCTCCGTCCTCCTGTACGTACGAGCCCAGGTATTTGAACCTAGAAGTTTGTGGGACCACCATACCCTGGATACTGATTTGGGTGTCCTCTTCAGTCTCATCAGTAAAGTTGCAATGCATGTATTCCATCTTAGATCAACTTATCCTTAAGCCTTTGTGCTCTAGTGCCGCTCTCCACTGTTCTAGCCTCTCGTTAAGCACCCTTTGTGCTCCGACATCTTCCCGGTCTTGAAGATAGTGTTGAATAAGTCTGTTAGCCATTGCAGGCCCTCATCTCCCAGGAACTTCCACACTTTAATCGGTATGTTGTCTGGCCCCACCGCCTTAGCCCTTCCCATTTTTTTGAGAGCTCTTGTAACTTCATCGACTGTTATGCTTCTATAATAACACTTGTTTTGTTGTGTTGTTTGGGTTGTTTTATCAATCTCAGTTTATTGATTAGGGTTCCTTATGTTGAAGAGGTTATCAAAGTACGTTTTCCATATCACCTTGATGTCCTTCTTCTTTACCAAGACCTTTCCATCCTCAGCCTTTATAAACTTCACCATTCTCAAGTTGTGTCTTCTACTTTCTCTTACCTTAGCAATCTTAAACATGTCATGTTCTCCTTATTTCATCTCTAATCACGTACACATCCTCTCATACGCTGTGTTCTTAGCCTCTAACATAGACTTTTTCACCTCTCGTTTGGCCTCCTTGTATTTAAAATTTAGATCTGCTCGCTCTTCCTCATTATTACAGCGTAAAAGCTCTCTAAAACTTTGTTGTTTAATTTTTATCTTCTCTTAAACATTTTCGTTCCACCACCAGGATTCCTTATGACCGACTGTCTTATTTGTTTTAACTCCAAGAGTTTCTTTAGCTGCTTGAATGACTCTAGTTGCCATAGCCTCCCACTTTTGGTTTGCGTCTTCTTGTGGCACAGTCCGGCTCATTGGCATGACCTTATATCGAAAGATGGTAATCTTATCATCTTTGAGTTGGCAACATTTGATCGTAGGTCTAATTCTCTTAGTTGGTTTGACAATTGCTCCCTTCACGCATAGATCCGCCACCAACATATGATGTTAAGTCACTACTGTCTCGCCCGGGATTGCCTTACAGTCTTTCCACGAGCTACGGTCTTCTCCCCTCATCAACAAATAGTCTGTCTGTGTGTGCCTCCTGCCGCTGCTTAACATTATTAGATGCGAGTCTCTCTTCTTAAAAAACAAATTTATAATGCCTAGGTCATGCGCTAATGCAAAGTCAAGAAACTCCTTACCGCCATCGTTCCTAAGACCATACCCAAAGCCTCCATGCACCAATGGGAAATGATCATTATCCTTACCAATATGTCCATTAAAATCTCCTCCTATGCATATTTTTTCTTCTCTAGGTATGTCTCCCACAACTTGATCTAAACTATCCCAGAAGTTCTTTCTTTCCGCTTCCCCTAATCCAACTTGTGGTGCATACGTACTAACAACCGCCACTACTTCATCCCCTATTACCATTCTTAATAGCATAAGTCTATCCTCGTTTTTTCTCACCTCCACTACATTATCTTAAAGTTCTTTAGCAACTAGAAAACCTACTCCATTTTTCGTTCCATCAGATCCTAAATACTATAGTTTATAACCATTGCACTCTTTTGCACTCCTACCCTGCCATCCAGTCTCCTGAAGACACGTTATCTGTACCCTACGTCTCGTCAGCACATCTGTTAACTCTAATAACTTACTAGTTAGGGTTCCTACATTCCACGATGCCAATCTTAATCTTTAACCCTTTTTCCCTGTAGTTGCACCTCTCATCACCGAACATGATCACAGTGTAGCATAATGGTTCTTGCTATCTATTTTACCGCTCTAACCCACCATAACAAAAAAAACCAGACAAAGTCCACGAAAACAGCCATAGTTCATGGGTAACACCTTAAAAAGGAAGTTTAGCACTTGTAGTGCACAATCAAATGCAATCACTCACACGAGGTAAAACAGCACACAGGTGATGCACAATCATAACAAGAAGCAGAAATAAATCAAATCCCAAGAAAACAGAAATAGCATAAGAAATAAGGGATGACACTCCCTATTTAAAATCAGATGCTAATACTCCTAACCCAGCCAAACAGTCTATGTAAACAAGATTAAAAGCAGAGATAAAAAGCAGAGATAGAACGATCTCACCAAATGTACACCCAAGTTAAGGGTTCTTCAATTAGGCCCCTTTCTGAGTGACTGAGTGTGGATTCTGCATGGTAGGCTGGTGGTTAGCGATGGCAGGTGGTAGGCGGATAGTCTACGGGCTGCGGTGGTGGTGGTTGTACGGGCTACGATGGTGGTGGTTGTATGGGATGCTGATGGGGTCTGCTGGTCTATAGGCTGCGGTGGTGGTGGTTGTATGGGTTGGCGGTGGCAGGTCGGCTGGTGGTATGGGTTGACGGTGGTAGGTGGGTGGAGGCTGTGATGGGTGGTGCGGCTGTGATGGGTGGTGCGACGGTTGTGGTGGGTGGGTGGTGCGATTACTGTTGCATTGTCTTCAGTTCATTTTGAAGAGCCCAAGGCCATTAAGGCTTGGGTTTCCAAATGTAACTAACTCTCCTTTATTGTGCAGGAACAACTGAGGACCAAGAAGAATGTATGGATTATTGATAGTGGTTGTTCTAGTCACATGACAGGCAATGGCTCTTTGCTCCAAAACTTTGAAAGAATTGATTAAGGGCTAGTTGCTTTTGGAGGAGATGTTGGAGGTTACATTACTGGAAGGGGCAGGAACATAAATAGAAAGCTCAGCATCGAGAAGGTAAACTTTGTTAAGGAGCTTGGGTACAATTTGCTGAGTGTATCCTAATTTTATGACCAGAGACATAAAATGCTCTTTACTAAGCATGAGTGCTTTTTCTCAAGCCCGGGGTGGTCATTCCTTAAGAGCATATCCTGCTTAGAGCACCCCAGAAATAGAATATGTACAAGATGGATTTGTAGGAAACATCCTCATCAGGAGAGGTTTCTTGCTTTCTATCTAAGGCCAATAGTGATGAGTCTTTTCTTTGGCATAAACGAATGTGCCATTTAAACTTTAAGAGCATGAACAAATTAATTAAGAATGAATTGGTAACTGGAATGCCAAAGAAGGAGTTTACAAGTGATGATCATTGTGTTGCATGCTGAAAGGGAAACAACACTTGGTGTCTCACAGGCCAAAGGAAAAGAACTCTATCACTACTCCCCTACACTTATGACACATGGATCTCTTTGGCCCCACAGTGTAATGAGTCTAGGAAGGACCTCTTAGTGTTTAGTGATCATAGATGATTTCACAAGATTCATTTGGGTTTTTTTCCTTAGAACTAAGGATGAAACTCCTGAGATCTTGAAGAACTTCATTTTGAAAATTAAGAATCAAAGTAATCACATGGTCAAAATCATAAGATGTGATCAAGGAACTGAATTCAAAAACAAAATCCTTTACATATTTTGTGATGAAAAAGGTATTACAAGACAATCCAGTGCTCCCAGGACTCCTCAGCAAAATGGTTTTGCTGAGAGGAGAAACAAGACACTTATTGTAGCTGCAAGAACCATGTTGTCTGACTCTAAACTGTCCATCACCTTCTGGGTAGAGGCAGTTAACACCGCCTGCTATGTGCAGAACAGAGTTTTAGTAGTTAAAACTCATGGTAAGACTCCTTATGAACTATGGCATAAAAGAAGACCTTTCATTGGTTTTCTCAGATCATTTGGATGTCCTTGCACCATCTTGAATATCAAAGATCAAGTAGCAAAGTTTGTTAAGAAATCAGATGATGGACACTTTATTGGATACTCTTCCCAAGATAAGGCTTATAGAGTATTCAATCTTAAAACTAGAGTAGTTGAAGAATCAGCCAATGTGATATTCAATGAGCACACTCCTTATGTGTGTGACACCCCGTAATTTCAGGTTAACACTATTCAAACCGTTGTCGTTATCATTGTCACATACTTGTTATTACCCGAAACGTATACAAGCACCGCTACCGACATCGTTAAATAAAATTATGATAAAAATGCTAACACGAGTGTTGGTAGAGGATTCACATAAACAGGATTACTAAAGGAATCCTCTTAATTAACATAGCTCGCCCATCTACGTTGTTATCAACCGAAACAAATTTGGGAACACGGGACCTAAGTACAGGGACTAAACTTGACGATTACCAAACTGGGGCTGGGTATAAATACCCACCCACCAGCCCAACACTTCATTCTCTGCTCTCTTCTCTTCTACGCTCTCCTCTTCTCCATTTCTTCATCCTAGCACCAAAATCACCTAGATTGGGCTCGTTTTCGTCGGTTAGACAACGCAACAGCTGAGACATCACGTTCACAGCAGGTAGGTGACCTTGGTTATCCATTTTATTGCTCGTTTCACTGCTGCAAATATAGGGTTCGGGTGTTCGGGTTCAACCCGAATGCATGTGGTCGTGGGGGTGCGTGTGAGTTCAATCAGCTTGTGCATTTTACTTAGACATGTTAGGAAAGTGTTTCTGGAAGTCACTGATGTGTGAAAACCGTGCACGGAACAGCCGGAGGCTGTTCAGCCCCGACAGCAGTCGCGATCTGCTGCAGTTCGTGACTGAGCCAGTCGGGCAACTGAGCCGTGCGACTGGGCATGTCGTGCGACTGAGTGATGCGATTGGGGTGAGTCGTGCGACAGAGTTCAGGCGTATGGGCTTGTCGTGCGACTGAATGCATGCGAATGGGAGTGTGTGCGAATGAGTCAATCGGATGAATGTGTGCGACTGTGCATCGCACGACTGAAGGTCCAATCGCACGAATGAAGGTT
>BJCO01663452.1:1326-12510 GCA_018326465.1 Flaveria floridana | reverse complement strand
GGATGATCACTTACCGTTAGCGGAATTCTCATATAATAATAGTTATCATGCTAGTATTGGCATGCCACCATACGAGATGCTATATGGTAGAAGGTGTAGGATGCCCGTATGTTGGGGAGATAGTGGGCAGGAGGAGTTAGGAGGTGTCGAGGTGATCGAGGCTATGACTGAGAAGTTAGAAAAGATAAAGGCCTTCATGAAAGCGGCGAAAGATAGACAAAAGTCGTATGCTGACGAAAGGCGTAGACCAATAGAATTCAAGGTTGGCGACCGAGTTACGTTGAAGGTCTCACCTTGGAAGGGGATCATCCGATTCAGGAAGCGAGGTAAGCTAAGCCCGAGGTATATAGGGCTTTTCTAATCGTCGCACGAGTAGGAGAGGTGGCCTATCGACTTGAATTGACAGGTGAGTTGAGTGGAATTCATCCCACCTTCCATGTATCTCATCTGAGAAAATGCTTAGCTGATGAAGACATGGTTATACCACTGGAAGATATAAAGGTGGATGAATGGCTTAATTATGTAGAGCAACCAGTGGCGATCATCAATCGAAAGGAGTAGAGGCTAAGGAATAAAGTGATTCCACTTGTATGCAGTGGAAGCACAGGAAGGGTTCCGAGTCTATGTGGGAGACTGAAGAAGAAATAAGGCAACATTACCCACAACTATTCGAAGAGTGACAGGTTTCGGGGAAGAAACCTCTTTAAGGGGGGTAGACTTGTAACACCCGAAACTTTGTTAAAATAAAAGAGAAATAAAAGTATCTTTCATAAAAAGGAGAAGACGCTAAAGTAGAGGGGGTTAAAGTGTAAAATAGTACAACAACCTATTATTTTAATATATATGGGCATGGCCGCCCATATCAATCTTTTCACTTGCTTTTTATCGACCAAAAAGAGAAGAAAAGAATCTCTCGGTTTCAAGAAGAACAAGAAGTTGTTCTTGACTTAGGTAAGCATTTGTTGTATAATTGGTTTGGTTTTAGTTGTGTTTTTTACTAAGAAACTGAAAGTATATGTTCTTATGTGCTTGGCGTGTTCGGGTTTTTGTGTGTTCTTGGTGTTTAGGTGTTAGAAACATCAAGAATTCTTGGCTTTGTGAGTGTTGAGCTTGGAAGCTATGAAGGTGAGTTCTAGACCCCGTCTTTACATGTTTTAAAACATTTTTGTGGCTGAAAATGTATTGAAAATGGTTTTATAATTTTCATATATGTAACCGCATGTATTATGCTTGTATGATAATGTTTTATGTTTGTTGATGTGATGTATAGGCTTAGAAATGTGTTATTAAGTTTGGAACATGTAAGTAGAATGATTGGGACTGATAATATATTAGAAATATGCTACACAGGTTGTCCATATGCCTAAATAAGGCCCAACCACCTAGAATTTGCCTTAGAAAGTTTCTAAGTCGAGTCAAACGCCCAAACAGGGCCCAACCGCCCAAACAGTGCCCCATGCGTCTAGAAAATGCCTTAGAATTTCTAAGTGAAAGTCCATGCGCTTGAACAGTAGCCCATGCGTCTGAGACGTGCGTCTAAGACTTAGTCTCAGACGCCTAAGTATAATCCAAACGCCCAAATAACGCCCATACGCCTGAAATGGCTCAGACGCCCAAGTGTTGAAACGCCTAAATAGTGCCCATGCGCCTAAACAGGCTTCATGCGCCTGCATAGTGCTCATGCGCCTAGAACACTTAGATCATTTTATAAAATTTTGAGAAAAACAGAATCATTAAGGTTTGACCCAAGGTTGACTTAGAGTTTTTAATTGTTATTATATTGCATTATTATAAGTTATTATAAGTTTTTTTATGATCATAGTAATTATTATTGTATGACTTATGTGGTGTGTTTATGATCATAAAAGCAAGTATTATCATTAACAAAGTGAAAGAATAATGATAAAGAGAAGTGGAACCTAATTAAAATAATAAAAGTCTTGCAAGCATATAGGAGGTGCACGACCATGTTGTCGTTAGCTCAACTATGATGCGGGTTAGCTACCCTAAAGGATGCACATAGGGTCAATCAATTGAGATTGACGGACATTTCTAGCATACCCTAAGTGACTGGGTCAGCCTCGTGTATAGTGATCATAGTCTATTGATAGACCACATGCCCAGCACCAGTTTTTCATGCACATAGTTTAGGGTATTGATCATTGGTCCACATATACAGTGAAAGATAAAGTTAAAGAGTACGAAATGAACAAATGTATATAGTAAAGATAGAAAGCATTACCTTGTTGTATAGTTGGTGCGTGCTCATGTACAAAAGTAAAGAAAGTATTTTATTGAAAGAGTATTTTTGTACATAAATTATACAAGGTATTTTAATACTTTTAAAACTAGAACCCACTCAGCAATGCCGACTTTTATATATTTTCAGTTGGTAGGTAATTATTGTTGAGGATGGCACGAGGGTGAAGCTACTCGGCGGAAAAAGACTGACATCCATTCTTATGTTAAGATATTGTTGTTTTGTAATGCAATTAAACAATCTTTTGTAACTTAAAACCCCATTGTATTGCTTAACAACAGTATTTATTAATAATAGAGAATGGCTTTTGCTAACGTAATTCCGATATTTATCTTATGAAATGTATATTAATATGTATCTATGATGCAATGAATGACCAACTGTGAGGTGTCCGGGGACAGGGCCTTACAAAGCAGACTAGACATCATGTTTCCCGTTTGTCAGTGTGCACGTTATCAAAGTAATCCAATTAAATCTCATATGAAAGCTATCAAGCGGATTTTCAAGTATCTCAAGGGTCAACCAACACTTAGTCTTTGGTATCC
The DNA here is from genome assembly GCA_018326465.1 of Flaveria floridana. NCBI lineage: Eukaryota > Viridiplantae > Streptophyta > Magnoliopsida > Asterales > Asteraceae > Flaveria > Flaveria floridana. The sequence goes on along the minus strand of BJCO01663452.1, from coordinate 9,705 downwards.
TAAAACTCCGACTTCAATTTATTTGCTTATACTGACAGTGATTATGCAGGATGTAATTTGGATAGAAAATCAACTACTGGTGGATGTCAATTTCTTGGCAATAGGTTGATCTCATGGCAATGCAAGAAGCAGCAGATTGTGTCCACTTCCACTATAGAGGCTGAATATGTGGCTGCATCAAGTTGTTGTTCACAAATTGTTTGGATTCAACAACGATTATTTGATTATGGCCTTAATCTTTATGACACTAAAATTTTATGTGATAATATTGCAGTGTTAAACATAGTGAAGAATCCCATTCAACACTCAAAGACAAAACATATCAACATCCAAATGCATTTTATCTATGACTGTTTTGAAAGAAAGCTTATCCATTTGGAATCAGTTTCTTCCGATGACAATATTGCAGATTTGTTTACTAAAGCGTTTGATCATTCCCGATTTGATTTTCTTGTTCAATCGTTGGGAATGATTAGCTTCGGTTAACTGTTATGCTTACACCCTTTAAAAAATTATTTTGCTTTTTGTTGGTTAAAATTGTAAATTTTTTATAAAATCACAATTTTAGGGGGAGAAAATTTCAAAAAGATAACAAAAAATAGTGTTTGTTCTTAGGGGGAGTGATTTTGAAAAACAAAAAAAAAAGAAAAATTAAAAAAAGTTAGGAAATTTAAATTTTCAAGTGTATAAAGGAAATAATAGTACATTTTTTGATTTTGTATTGTTACATGCAAAGGCATACAAGAAATTGACTTGGATTATGTTTGATATGTTGATAGGCTGGATGAACAAGGATGAAAAGCACTATGCTTTATGATACACTGAAAATTAAATTCTCTATGACTAAAGTGGGGAACTCATCAAGGTTTTGTAAATATACTGACTCCATGCTAACACCAACTGAGAGTAACAATCTTGTCATACTCAAGCCAGTTGCTTTCTGATTCAGCATATATCAGATAATATATATGTATAAAATCAAAAGGATAAACAACGTATTCAAAAGAAAAATCAAAATACAAAAGAGAAAAATATACAAAATGAGCAAAAAGATGCCAAAAAGGCCATATAGGAATAAAAGATGCCAATGAGCACGTTAATAAAAGATATGTCATAGACATACATACTATATGTAAATATTTTCATTTTTGAGAATATGTTATGACACAGGAGGAAAAATAAAAAAATAGGGCATGTAAGTCTGACTTAGCATGTAAGTCCTAAACGTCTTGCGAGGGCAAAACATAAGTCTGACTAGCTGTTAACAAGTCCTACAACTTGTCAATATTCTGTGTTCATAAACGTTTCTCGTACTAGTTATGCTCAAATAGATATTATCTAAGTCAATAATGAAGTCTGAAAAGCTGATCAGGAGTAAAAGGTTTAAGTCAAATTGGGGTGACTTGAAATCTCGATAGTGTCTTGACGCTGGATAAGTGATTTGCAGGATTTTTATATGTGGGATCCAGTAAATCATATAATTTAATCAAAACATGATAAAATCATAGCTTATGTGTCTTAGTAAAACTTAAAGTCTAAGTTTAAAGATGATATAATATATTGACAATCAACGTAACCAGTCTTACATAAAATAATTGTTGGATGATGTCAATGATCAATTTCTAAGAAATATGATCCTATACTTGGAAATTTACAGAAAAATTTAAGTTATTTCAATAGATAGCAGTTATTTTGTCTTTGATAAAATGTTGTTTGTACTTAGAAATTTTTTTGCTATAGTTTCATAAAATTTAAAATTTTGAAAAAATTAAGGGTGTTTGTACAAGAGTAAATGCTTTGTTAAGCTTATCATTTTCATAACAATTTAATTATTCTCAAAATAAGGAGTATAAATAAAATCAAAAAGTTAGAAAAATATAAAGGATGAGAACTTTTCACATCTGGTTATGCGAAAAGTGTCACAAGCGAAAAGTCAATCAAGCGATTAGGGTTTGTAAGTGAAAACTCATACTTCTCGCACGAGAAGTCTGAGCATTTATACAGTCAACAGTGCGCAAGAACAAAAGTATTCGCAAAATTCAAACCAGATTCTCTCTAAAATTACTTTGTCTCAAAACTCTGTCAATATCATTTATTGTGTTCATTTGTTGTCGCAAACGTGTTTCGGAGTGATTTCAAAGGTATATTGTGGTTTATAACGTCGTATTTGAAGTGTTTAAACTGAGACCGACTCTTAACTTGCTAATAAACACTTTAATATAACAAATTATTGACAATAAATCTTAATAACGACTTAGACAAGACCTAGGGTACATGTATTGTCGAGTAAAATACTTGAAATTGACAGTTGAAAATTTTAAATTTTGAAGAGGTTGTTATGCGAAAACTATGAAGAAGATGAACAATTTGCGAAAAATTTTGAAAAGTTCTCGTTTGTCAAAACTTGTCGCGTGAAAACTTGTGTTTTCAGTAAACTCAGGTTCATGCGAAAACAATAACATTTCGCACGAGATGTTTATGCGAAAAATACACTTTTTGCACAAGTAGATTAATGTGAAAACATAACCCTCTCATGCGAATAGTTCAAATTTTTAGAAATTTTTTTAAGTGTCAAATGTTTATTATTATTATCTTAAGACATATTTTTTATGTCTTATTACAGATGGCATGACTGTTGATTTTTAATAAAAACCACAATGCAGTTGCATTTCTTGTGGATGTACCTGACGACAAGGCTTTATTTCGTTCACTCATAGATGGATTGAAGTCGTCTAGGATACATTATGCTATTTCAGCAAACCCATCTATATATACTGATATCATTGATCAGTTCGGGGAAACCGCAACTAATGAGATAAATGGAGAAGGTGAACTATGCATTACTGCAACAGTTAAGGGTAGAAGGGTTGTCATTTCAACCGAGGTGATTAACAGTGTGTTACTGTTAGAAGATCATCCTCATGCATCTATCAAGATTGATGATGATGCTATGAAGGATTGTTTGACACGTATGGGCTATAATCATCGGTACCCATCTTTAGAGAAGAAGTATCTGCCACCTTTTTGGAAGTATTTGTTCCATGTTATGATTCACTGCCTAAGCAATCTCAAGGCAGGCATGGACAGCCTAAGTACAGTTTTCGGATCACAACTGGTTTTATTAGTCGATGACTTACCATACAGGATATCCAGGGCCATATTCTCAGAGATGCAAAAGAATATAACAGCCACATCACCAAAGAAGTTTGTGATGTATCCCAGATTCATACAGATGATAGTGAATGATGCTCATCCTGAGTTAGTTGTATCTGATTCATCCACCTTTTCTGTTATGGTGATGAAGAAAGATATTTTCACTTATTTGATGGGAGCTAGAGGAAATGCTTGAGATGGTTCTCATTTTGCTAAGCTTGGAAGGTTTACTAACGATTTCCAAGCTAAACCAAGCATCAGAGAGACAGGGACAGAGACTACTGAGATACATAGAGTTGTTACATTCGGTAGATTCACGTCTACTATTCATGCTGAAGCACGAGTTCAGCTCAAGATCATACTGATATGAATGAGGTTAACACATGGATAGGGAGTGGTAGCAGTGAGACGGATAGTGACCAAATTGGGAATATGCCTTATGTACTTTAAGAGCGTCCCAGAGTGCGAGAAATACCGACAAAACGCACTACTGAGGAACGAGATGCTGATTTTGTTCTAGTTGAGTCACCAGTTTCATCCGGTGGTAGGAGAAAGAGAATGGCAAGAACAGCCGGTGATAGTCCACGTGGTAAGGCTAGAGGACGACGTGTGCTAAGGAAACATCGAACCTCGATGACCACGATTACTACAGAAGGTGTATCAGTACAGGACATTCTTGTTACTGTTAGTGAGGATACACCACCAGCTGTTGTCACAGAATCTACTACTGTGACTTCTACTTCTATACCCATTACTTCTTATATTTTGATGACACCACCTAGATAGCCTACACATGATGATTTGTTTGGATAGACTGGTTATCATAACACTACCCCCGAGCCCAGACCTTTATCACCCACACGGGTTACTCTGGAGCAAAGGGTGAGTGTATTAGAGAAAGAAGGTATGGAGAAGACTCAACTAATTGATGAGTTATACAGAGGGATGATTAATAAAGAGGAAAGGATAAAGAGTTTAGATAGTTAGCAACAGTTCCTGATCACTTAAGTACAGATCATGGAACAGAACTTAAGAGATCTCACCTCACATGTGTATTCATCTTTTACATCACATACCACTAAGGTTGGAGAATCTAGTGGATAACAAAAGGTTGGTCCAGATGCTGAGGTTGATCCTGTGATAGCTCTAGTACATGTTAAGGAGCCAGTTAATGTTACAGAGCATGCTGTAGATCTTGTTCATACTGAAGGGACTGCAGACACTGCTATTGCTGATCAAGAGCCTATATCAGAAGACCCAATTCAGGCTACTGAGGATCAGCCTGTACATTTTACTTGTGAGGAATTTGTTAAACTAGAGCATATGATGCCTATACCTGATCCAATTAGAGATGATGATGATTTGGATCATATTGATTTTGATTTTGATAATGAGGATAATAATGAGGATGATGAAGATTTTGATTTTGATAATGAGGATAATAATGAGGATGATGATGATGAGGATGGTGATGAGGATGGTGATGATGATGGTGATAATGGAGATGGTGGAATGGAAATGATAATAATGGAGATGATGATGACCAAGGCGATGACATGGGTGCTCTTTCTTGTACATCTGGTTCATCATGGTCTGCCAATGTCTCCGGACCAAGTGTTGATGACACATCAGACTACACACCATTGGATCCTGCTACGGAGGAGGCATTTGAGAAGGAGTTTTATACTTTCCAGCAAACACTTATTGCTGAGAACGAAGAAGAAGGTTTATCTTCGTTTGATGATTTGGAAGAGATGATGGTTGATTATACTGATATATTTGGGAACTGTCTCAAAGACTTGTTTTCCAACATTTTGATTGAAGAAGGAGATATTGTGGGAGATATTATTGCTACACCGACTGAAAAGCCAGCAGACCTAACTGGTCAGAGTGTTGTAGGTCGGGTCGAAAATCTGACTATTGCTGCTCCACCACCGCCAGCGTATATACATACACTGAGACATTCCAAACCTTTCAAAAGGTACGGAAACTCAGAACCTATCATTAGTTGGGCTTTCGATGCTGAGAAGAAGATATATGTGATAAAGAGAACAGGAGGTGCTATTGAGTATTATCAGGATGAACATGACTTTCATACACTCAGAGCGTCTGATTTATATGCTATGGGTCATGTTCCTTTCATCAATCCTAGCAATTACGCAAAAGGGAATTGGATTAGAAACCTAATTTATCAACACAGCAAATCCAACTTCAAAGACTTTATTACTGCCAGATCTAATGTCATTGAAGATGAGAACCGTATACATCCGAACACCAACAAACCAATGAAGATACGAGTTTACAAGCATCCTAGGTATGTGAGGAAGATACCTATTCACGGTCCTATGTCGGTTAACAGCTTATCTAAGCTTATGTCATAGAGTTGTGAAAAGGATACTGGCATGTGGTTATACGATGTGTTGATAAAGAATACCGTATCATCGACCCTGTGGATCTGCTTAAGTTTGGAAGGGATGATTTGATGAGGTTACAGGCTTGTCCTATCGCAGCTGATCAATCAGTTCATTTTTTGGCAGCACGGTATGGTTGGTTGATAACGAAGGCCTTGAACAATAAGATGTATGCTTATGGAGGCAGCTATCAAATGGATCATGTGGACTTCTGAACAGTATTGATTAACCGAGCCTAGGGTGATATTGTAGGAGTTGAACCTAGAGGCTCGGGAAATCAAATCTAGACGAAGAATTAAAGTGAAGAAGTCAATTTTCCGCGCGAAAACCAGGTTCTCGCGCGAATACACTTGTCACGCGAGACCAGTTCTCACGAGAACTCTAGATTAGTGCAAATAGAGTTTTTGCTTTGTAATTGATAAACTTAGTTTCATTTTCCTGATTTCAGTCTCCTTGTAATACATATCAAATCAGAGAGCAATACAATCTCGAAGTTATTTACATTGTATTATCTTTCTTCAATTGTTCAAACATATCCGTAATGTCTATATTCCGTGTATTCATTACGAGATCGATCTTCTTATTGTCTTGATCCTTACAGACTGGATGGAATTTTAACAAAGATTGAAATATATAAAAAAACACTTGCAAAAATTAAAGGATAAAATAAAATTTTGAATTTACATAATGATAGTATGACAACTGAAATTTTGAATGTATAATAGCGGTAATTAGATGGTATTTTTAACAAAAATAAAAGGTTATATTGATTGATTGAAGAAAAGAGTGTATTCATAGAAATGATTGATAAATAACAAAATAATGCAAATAATGTTTGCATATCAATTATAAAATAAAAAAGTCAAGTTAAATTAAAGAATCAAGATAACAGAAATGTAAGTTGAAAAAAATTAGTAAAAAAGTAAATGATATAAAAAAGATTGCATTTAAAACTGTCAGCCTTAAAGGATCAAATATTTGTATGACAATAAGGGTGATATGTATTATATTTTTAAAAATTAAGAAAAAACATAACATAATTTATTTAGGTAATGATTTGTTATTTAATGTCATATTTTTCTGTTTTAATATGTTCCTTAGTTAAATAGGTAGATTATTTATTTAATAAGATAAAATACGCGTACATAGGAGCTCTATTGTAATTTAAAAATAAATTTAAATGTATTGGTATTATAAAAGTACCTTAAAAATATAAGAACTGAACTAAAAATTACCATGCAACCAAAAAGAGTTGAGTTCCAAAATTCTCCATGCGCTAAACCTACAAATCAAAATACTACCTGAATAAAAAGGGATGATCTGTTATGAATAAGATCAAAATGATAACCAAACACAGATTAAATGCATTACATTTAAAATTAAGAGCAATTGTATATTTCAACCATACACGGTTTTTTTATTCATAAGATATGTGATCTTCAAACAAATTAAACATTAACAAAACCAGAAACTTTCATCATCTAATGACAAATAGAGCAAAAACATATCTTTCCATGTAAACTATATACATATTAGATTCTAAAACTAAACAACATCTTATATGCGTGTATATATGTACATCTGTATACATACATGTGTATATCAAAATGTACATTTGCATAAGCCTAGAGCAGGGGTTAATAGGTTATTACAAAATGAAACAATACAACATAGACAATTACCTCATTTCAACCCTGTGTCCATTCTATTCTTTGCAAAATAGAAATTATTAATGTAGGCATTTTCACAAACACTTGGTGCGCATCTAATAACATCGTGGTTAAAAATTGTAGATGAAACAAATAACCATAGTATGCTGGTATCTCAAAATTTGATTCATCTTTACAAAAATATATAATGAACATACCTGTATTAGAAACCTAAAGGTAACAATAGAAACCCAAATTCACAATCACACCTAAATGGATATAGATATGCAAAATTAACATTTAACCCACATGAACCTATAATGGCTTACAATAATTGACAATCAACATAAAAATAATTAGCCAACTGTGACTCGTCAAAACATAATAATGACTGTCAAATGAAATGTACATCAAAAACTTTATGTAGCAAAATCAAAGTAAAACCAAAAACTAAAACAAAGAAGAAAGCATATACAGATACACTAACATGTAGAATTTAAATAAGCCGATAAAGAAACATCAATTCAATTTAAAATTTTGAAAGTAAAACACATTTTCAATAGCATAAACTTTAGCGAACAAAAGAAAAAAAACATACATTTTCAAACCAAAACCAATAGAAAGAAACAAATACGGATGCATACCCGAAAAAAGAAACATCAATGATAATCATTAGATCAAGAAAATAATTCATTCTCAAGAAAGATTGCTTTGTTAATGCACATCTAACAACAAAGCAACCAATACCTTTCATAACTTGTAAATGTCATCAGGTAGGAGTATGAAAATTTTAGACCTTTTCTTTTGTCTATGCACATCCAATGTGACATCCGTCACCAAAGGTCCGTTATTTAACGCGTTGATTTAACTTTTGTTGCCAGTCATTCCTCACCCTCATAACCCACCTACGTGGATGTTATGCTTGTTTAGTTGCTTAGTTAACCTTATGCGTGTGCTATCGTAACTTAAATCATCATCATCTTGAAACATTAACTGAGATTTGCTCCGTTAACACTAAACACGTCGTTTTTATATAAAGATGATTGTCATGAATAAAATCATTTTTAACATATAAATAACATTAACGACATTTTAACATTAATAAAAACAAGACTAATAAGTAACGTTTTCAACCGAAACAAGAATTTAGGAACTCGGGGCAAAGT
>BJCO01663238.1:0-11986 GCA_018326465.1 Flaveria floridana | reverse complement strand
TATAATATATATATATATATATATATATATATATATATATATATATGAAAATACTCTTTTAGTAAAATACTTTCCTTACTTTTGTACGTGAGCACGCATGAAACATACATCAAGGTAATACTTTCTTTTTTTCTTTTTTTACGGTACGCATTTGTTCATTTCGCACTTTTAACATTATCTTTCACTGTCTATATGGACCAATGTGCAATACCCCGAACCTTGTGCACGAAACTGTTGTTGGGCCAGTGGTCTATAAATAAACCAAGAACATTATGCACGAAGCTGACCTAGTTACCTAGGGCATGCCACAAGGGTCCCATCAATCTCAATGATTGACCCTGTGTGCATCTTTCAGGGTAGCTAACCCGCATCACAGTTGAGCTAACGACAACATGGTCGTGCACCTCCTATATGCTTGCAAGACTTACATTATTTCAATTATGTTCCACTTTTTTTTATCATTAATCTTTCACTTTTATTAATGATAATACTTTGCATTTATGATCATAAACATATCACGTAAAGTCACACAATAATAATAATTATTATGGACATAAGAACAGATTATAATAATACAATATAATAACAATTAAAACTCTAAAGTCAAACTTGGGTCAAACCTTAATCATTTTGTTTTTTTCAAAATTTCAGAAAATAATCCAAGTAGGCGCATGAGCACTATGCAGGCGGATAAGGCCTGTTCAGGCGCACTACCACTATACGGGCGCATGGGCTTACTTGGGCGTTTTCAACACTTAGGCGCATGAGCCATTTCAGGCGCATGGGCACTATTTGGGCGTATAAGGTATACTCAGACGTCTAAGACTAAGTCTTAGGCGCATGAACTACTGTTCAGTCGCATGGACTTATACTTAAAAATTCTAAGGCATAATTTGGGCGCATGGGGTACTGTTTGGGCGTATGAACCCTATTTTGGCGCATGACCCTACTTAGGACTTTTCAAACGCAAATTTTAGACGCATGAGCTTTATTTAGGCGCATGAACAACCTATTTATCATACTTATTAATTGTTTTTAGTGCCAAACATTATTCTAACCTATTCTAAGCTTAATAACACCATACTAAGCCTATACATCACATAAACAACCATAAAACATTATCATACAAGCATGAAACATCCGGGTATACATAACAATAGTAGGAAAACCCATTTTTAATACATTTTCAGCCCCAAAGAAGTTGTAAAACATGTAGAAACCGGGGTGTAGAACTCACCTTATGTAGTGTTCAAGTAAAACTCCACCAAACTTAAAAACACCGGGAGTTCAACCACCTAAAACACAACTAACAAACAACCAAGCACAAAGAACACATAAAAATCGGTTCTAAGTTTGGAAAACCCAACAAAACCAAGTCAAACACAAGAAACACTTACCGAAATCCAAAATCTTCTTCTTCTTCTTCCTGTAACCCGAAGCTTTCTACTCTTTCTCTCTCTAAAATCTGAACAAAAGGTGAAAAGTAACATGGTATGGGTGGCCATGTTGCTTTTATACAAAATATAATATATTATTTTGTACTTTTACACCTTTAACCCTTCCATTTGGGTTTTATTACATTTCTTCCATTTTTTTCTTCTTTTTACAACTTTTAAAATATCCCGGTGCTACAAGTCCACCCCCTTATATAGGTTTCGTCCCCGAAACCTGTTATTCCTTAATCAGATGTGGGTAATGCTGTCTCATCTCCTCTTCAGTCTCCGACGTAGACTCGGATCCCTTTCTATGTTTCCACTGTACTCGCACTAAGGACCCACTTTATTCCTTAACCTTTTCTCCTTACGATCAATGATCGCCATTGGTTGCTCCACATAGTTGAGCCGTCTTGATATCCTCCAGTGGTACAACCATGTCTTCATGAGCTAAGCACTTCCTTAGATGAGATACATGGAATGTGGGATGAATTCCACTTAATTCATCTGGCAATTCAAGTCGATAGGCCACCTCTCCTACTCGTGCGATGATTCGGAAAGGTCCTATGTATCTCGGGCTTAGCTTACCTCTCTTCTTGAATAGGACGATCCCCTTAAAAGGTGAGAGCTTCAACATGACTTTATCGCCCACGTTGAACTCAAGCGGTCTCCGCCTCTTGTCATCATACGAATTTTGTCTATCTTTCCCCGCCTTTATGAAGGATTTGATCTTCTCTAACTTCTCAGTCATAGCCTCGATCACCTCGACACCTCCCAACTCCTTCAGCCCAATGTCTCCCCAACATACGGGCATCCTACATCTCCTACCGTATAGCATCTCGTATGGAGGCATACCAATGCTGGCATGATAACTGTTGTTGTACGAGAACTCTGCTAACGGTAAGTGGTCATCCTAACTTCCTCCAAAGTCGATTACACATGCCCGAAACATGTCCTCAAGCGTCTGAATCGTCCTCTCAGACTGACCATCCGTTTGAGGATGATAAGCCATGCTAATGTGTAGCATCGTCCCTATCGCATCATGGAATCTCTTCTAAAACTTCGATGTGAGGCGGGTGCCACGATCCGACATGATAAATACCAGTACACCATGACGAGCTACAATCTCCTTGATAAACAGGTCCGCCAGCCTCTCAGATGAATACGTCTCGCGGATCGGTAGGAAGTGAGCACTCTTGGTTAGACGATCAACAATCACCCAGATGGCATCGTACCCCTTCGTCGTGCGGGGTAACTTCTTAATGAAGTGCATGGTGATGTTCTCCCACTTCCACTCGGGTATATCAAATGGTTGGATCTTCTCGTAAGGCTTCTGATGCTCTTCTTTCACTTGCAAGCAAGTAAGACACTTACTCACATACTCTACCACGTCATGTTTCATACCTGGCCACCAGTAGTCCTTCTTCATGTCTTGATACATCTTGGTGGCACCGGGATGAATGAAGTATCGAGTCTTGTGAGCTTCATCCATGATTCTCCCTCGCAGATCTCCATAACGAGGGATCCATATTCGTCCGAAGCGGGTTCTAACCCCGTGGGTGTTTTCTCCCAGTTCTGCGACTAGTCCTCTCATTCGTTCAAATTTGAGGCGATCTTCTTTCAACGCCTCATCTTGAAATTCTTTCACTTGGGTCATCACGTCCGAGGTCATCACTAACTGATATGCCTTCACTCGAATCGGCTCGGGTCTCTCTTTTCAGCTCAGGGCATCGACTACCACGTTGGCCTTACCTAGATAGTAGTGGATTTCACAGTCATAATCTTTGATGAGATCTAACCATCTCCTTTTCCTCATGTTAAGATCCTTTTGCTCAAATAAGTACTTCAAGCTCTTGTGGTCGTGAAGATGGTGCACTTCATCCCGTATAAGTAGTGCCTTCAAATCTTTAACGTGAAAACCACAGCCGCTAACTCCAAGTCATGTGTAGGGTAGTTGACTTCGTGGGTCTTCAACTGTTGGGATGCGTAGGCTATCACCCTTCCACGTTGCATTAACACGCAACCTAGCCCCGAATAAGATGCATCCGAATACACCACTAAGTCCTCACTCCCTTCAGGTAGTGTCAAGCCAGGAGCTTGAGTTAATCTTATCTTCAACTCCTTAAAAGCACACTCCTATTCCTGGCCCCACACAAATTTCACATCCTTGCGTGTCAATTTAGTCAAAGGTGAGGCTATCTTGGAACAGTCCTGGATGAACCTCCTGTAATAACCCGCCAGACCCAAGAAACTATGGATTTCGGATGGCGTCTTTGGAGACTTCCCTTGCATCACCGACTCAACCTTTACTGGGTCCACCATGATTCCTTCAGCATTAACAACATGACCCAAAAATTGAACCTCGCGCAACCAAAAAGCACACTTAGAGAATTTAGCATACAACTTCTCTCTCCTAAGTGTCTCTAATACCTCGCGTATGTGGCCGGCATGTTCTTCCACGCTCTTAGAATAAATCAGGATATCATCAATAAACACGATCACTGATTTATTTAACATCGGCCGACACACTCGGTTCATCAAGTCAATAAAGGCAGCTGACGCGTTCGTTAAACTAAAACACATAATGAGAAACTCGTAGTGTCCATGCGTATGAAAAGCTGTCTTAGGAATGTCTTGCTCCTTCACCTTTAATTGATGGTAGCCAGATCGAAGATCTATCCTCGAGAACCAATTGGCACCTTGTAGCTGATCAAACAAGTCATCAATCCTCGGTAGCGGATATCGATTCTTCACCGTCAACTTGTTCAGCTCTCGGTAGTTGATGCACATCCGCATACTACCGTCCTTCTTTTTCACGAACAAGACCGGAGCACCCCATGGAGAGATACTCGGTCGGATGAATCCCTTATCCATTAACTCCTGTAATTGCTCCATGTGTTCCTCCATCTCAGTCGGAGCTAATCGGTACGGTACCTTGGCAATGGGTTGAGCACCAGGTATCAGATCAATCTGGAACTCAATCTCGCGATCTGGTGGCACACCTGGTAAGTCTTGTGGAAACACGTCTGGGAATTCACGCACCACTGGCATGTCCGATAAATGTGGCACAGACGCGCTCACATCTCTTACGTAGGCCAGATATGCACTACATCCACGTCTCATGCATTTCCCCGCCACCGCCATTGAAATCACCTTTGGGATCATAGTAACGCGATCTCCATAAACCGTCACCGAACTCCCATCGGGCGTAACTAGTCGAATCATCTTCTTACGACATACGATGTTCGCCTCATAGGTTGCTAACCAATCCATCCCTAGTACTACATCAAATCCACCTAGGGGCATCAAATGTTACTTAGCAGCAAACCTATGACCTTCTAACTCTATGACACAGTCTTCTATCATATCAGTAATTCTAGTGGACTTACCTATAGCAGTTTCTACATCAAATGGCTCACTAACACTTCTACTACTAGCAGACCACTTAGCACAAAAAGTAGTAGAAATAAAACTCCTACTAGCACCGGAATCAAATAATACGGAGGCACAAGTTTGGTTTATTAGAAACATACCTGACATGACATCGGGATCTACTCTAGTTTCCTCCCGGGTCATGGTGTAAGCTCTAGCACTCGCCCTCTATCCTCCTTCCTCCGGCTTCTTCTTCGCCCCAGAGCTCTCCGCCCTCTGCTTCTTGCAGTCCTTGCTCGTGTGGCCCTCCTCGCCACACCTATAACACCTCGACACCCTACAATCTCTAGCGATATGGCCGGGCTTGCCACACCTGAAGCATACATTCAATCCCAACCTACACTCATCGGTATGCTCCCTTCCATATTTTCCGCACTTCCTCAGTCCCGGGCTTGACGACACCCTACGATCATCCATTTTCATCTTCTTGTTGTTTGGGGTGAAACCACCACATCCAAACCGTTTCCCGTTCCAGTTCTTATCACCACTCTCGTCTTCTTCACCTCCACCACTATCTCCTCCCGTTCATCGTACAACCTTCCCGCCAAGTATACAATCGATCGAAAGGTACCTGGCTGAGCAGCGATCAGGTGCCTGTGAATGTCGGCCAGCAATCCCTGAATATATCTCTTGATTTTCCTTGACACTGGCGTCCCCTGATCTGGCACTAGCCTCGCTATTTCGTTGAATTTGGTGGTGTACCACTGGTGGGTCATGGTTCCCGCCGCAAGTTGCAGGAACTGCCTCTCGATCTTGTCGAGTTCCCGGTGAGGACAAAATTCCTCGATTACTAACTTCTTCAGCTCCTTCCATCGCATCTTCCCATTGGCTCTGGCACCGTCATCTTGGACAATGTTGTCCCACCAAACACAGTGCTGAGTCGACAAAAGAGTGAGTAGCGAACTTCACCTTCTGGTCTTCGCGACACTCACTAATCTCCAGCACTGCTTCCATCTCCCTCACCTAGCGATGAGCAGCAGTGGCATTACCATTTCCATAGAATGTTGGGGGATTACACCGTTGGAATGCTCCATAACTACATCCCTTAGCCGTCACCTCCACAGAAGCATCCTCCTCATTACTAGACAACACTGTATCGGGCTCAGGCTATTCCTCCTCCCCCTTGCTCTCCTTCCCTATTGATCCTTTCCTATTCTCCTTCTCCTTTCTCTCCTCACTCCTCACTGCCCTGATAAATTTGGTCACCACAGATGGTAAGACTGACTGTATGACCTGGTGCACCTCATCAGCAATCGCCTCCTTAGCTAAGGCATTCAAACTAGCTTTCTCATTCTCCTCACTCCGGCCATGAACCTCAGGGTTCTCGTGAGCCGTCTCAGGAGCCTTAGCATTACTCCTTGTAACATGTGGCCCAGTACCACGTCCACCACGACCTATGCCTCTAGAAGCCTTGGAAGATTTTCGTCCAGCCATTCCCTAAACGCTACAAGATTCAAACACTAACACATTCATTCAAGGTAATAACTCAGTTTATGTTAATTATAGTAAGTCTCTAATGACAGTGGCCAGTTGTGATTAGCCACTTACTTTACACTTCACACCCCAAGCATTTCCTATCCTAAGTACATCAATATCTAAATCTACTAAGAACACATAAGTCAAATAGCATGCGCACATAATACCGGTTAATCATTAATAAATGACATACCTGATGGCACGTAGCTACTCGGGCTGACATCCCTCTAGTCGTCCCATTTTCAGTTTAAGTTTAGGTTTTCGAAAATATTTTACCCAATTCACTTAAACTATGGCTCTGATACCAACTTGTAAGGCCCCGTTCCCGGTACCTTATAGTTGGTCATTCATCGCATCATAGATACATAATTCTATACATTTCATAAAACAATGCAGCGGAATTAATAACAAAAGTCGTCCATTCATTAATAAAAATTGTTGCTAAGCAATACACCCATAATTGTTATCAGTTACAAAAGATTGTTTAACTGCATTACAAAGCAACAAAATTATAAATCATGAACAGATGTCAGTCTTGCCCTGCCGAGTAGCTTTTCCCGCATTCCATCCTCAGCAATATTCACATGCCAACTGAAAATATATAAAAAGTTAACGTTGCTGAGTGAGTTCTAGTTTTAACAGTATTAAAATACCTTGTATAATATATATATATATATGAAAATAGTATATTAGTAAAAATACTTTCCTTACTTTTGTTCGTGAGCACGCATCAAACATACATCAAGGTAATACTTTCTTTCTTTCTTTATTGTACGCATTTGTTCATTTTGCACTTTTAACATTATCTTTCACTGTCTATATCGACCAATGTGCAATACCCCGAACATTGTGCACGAAAATGGTGTTAGGCCTGTGGCCTATGAATAAACCACGAACATTGTGCATGAAGCTGACCCAGTCACCTAGGGCATGCCATAAGGGTCCTGTCAATCTCAATGATTGACCCTGTGTGCATCCTTCGGGGTAGCTAACCCGTATCATAGTTGAGCTAATGACAACATGGTCGTTCACCACCAATATGCTTGCAAGACTTACATTATTTCAATTATGTTCCACTTTTCTTTATTATTAATCTTTCACTTTTGTTAATGATAATACTTTGCATTTATGATCATAAACATACCACGTAAAGTCGCACAATAATAATAATTATTATGTACATGAGAACAGCTTATAATAATGCAATATAATAACAATTAAAACTCTAAAGTCAAACTTGGGTCAAACCTTAATCATTCTGTTCTTTCTTAAAATTTCAGAAAATAAGCCAAGTGTTCTAGGCGCATGAGCACTATGCAGGCGCATGAGGCCTGTTCGGGCGCATTACCACTATACGGGCGCATGGGCTTACTTGGGCGTTTTCAACCCTTAGGCACATGAGCCATTTCAGGCGCATGGGCACTATTTGGGCGTATAGGGTATACCTAGGCATCAGAGACTAAGTCTTAGGCGCATGAACTACTGTTCAGTCGCATGGACTTATACTTAGAAATTCTAAGGCATAATTTGCGCGCATGGGGTACTGTTTGGGCATATGAACCCTATTTAGGCGCATGACCCTACTTAGGACTTTTCTAAGGCAAATTTTAAACGCATGAGCCTTCTTTAGGCGCATTAACAACCTGTTTATCATACTTCTCAATTATGTTTAGTCCCAAACATTATTCTAACCTGTTCTAAGCTTAATAACAACATACTAAGCCTATACATCACATAAATAACCATAAAACATTATCATACAAGCATGAAACATATGGGTATACATAACAATAGTAGGAAAACCCATTTTTAGTACATTTTCATCCCTAAAGATGTTGTAAAACATGTAGAAACCGGGGTCTAGAACTCACCTTATGTAGTGTTCAAGTAAAACTCCACCAAACTTGAAAACACTGAGAGTTCAACCACCTAAAACACAACTAACAAACAACCAAGCACAAAGAACACATAAAAATCGGTTCTAAGGTTGGAAAACCCAACAAAACCGAGTCAAACACAAGAAACACTTACAAAAATCCGAAATCTTCTTCTTCTTGTATCCCGAAGCTTTTTGCTCTTTCTCTCTCTAAAATCCGAACAAAAGGTGAAAAGTACCATGGTATGGGCGGCCATGTTGCTTTTGTACAAAATATAATATATTATTTTATATTTTTACACCTTTAACCCCTCCATTTAGGTTTTGTTACATTTCTTCCATTTTATTCTTCTCTTTACAACTTTTAAAATATCTGGGTGTTACACTATACATCATATGATCAACATACTTAGGGTAGTAGCTCCAATCCCGTGGAGGGTCGCGTTCCATCAAGGCGAATGGTTGATCCCAGTTCATTTCCCTAAGAGGGTAGTCAAGTCATGGCCAATCAGGTGTCCGATCAGGTACATGTGGAGGAGGAGGGGAGTCGGATCTGTAGGGGAATCCGAACCTACTAGTCTCTTACCAATAGCGCGCGAAGATGATGCCATACTGCAGAGTATGTGATGTGTATGCCAGTGAGTATACATTAGAGGAATAAGGAACAAGTAACTAACTAACTGTGTGCGGCTCTGATACCAATCTGTCACACCCTCCAAATCCGTGTGCGGGGTTTTACCGTGTGGCATGTGACAAACCAGGATCCCAGTCATTAGTTACTTAGAACGACACTATATGCAACCTTTTAAACAAATCAGAGTTCAAAACTTTAAAACATTTGCGGAAGCGTTTTGTAAACAAAACGAATCTCAAATCTCAAAGTACTAGAAATGTAAATTGTGCAAAAACACACGCCCAAACAATGTATATAAATATGATGTATTCAGAATTTAAAACAGTGTTTGAAACAAGGCATGCTTGACTCGTGCGTGATCCTATGGGCAACTGCTAGATACGACCTGAGAAAAGCATACTAAAGTGTCAACATCATAAACAATAGCGTTAGTAAAATATAAACAAGTGTATTGAAATAGATAGCATGCCAAATTTCATTAGTAAATAAACAATAGTAATTTCACGATCGAAGCTGGCTATGTTTATTTGTTTGCCTCCCGCCACAACATACCAGGTCCTGACGCTGTTAGTAGTTTAGGAAAATATTGCACCCGTTGACTTCCGGTCACACGGGTGGGGCTTGTAAGACCCAGTAGTACTACCCAAGGTTTCCTGCTAAATTCGTTAATTAACGGTCCGAAAGTGTGAGGGCTTTCTATGGTATAACACACTATGTTTTTACTATACACATGTTATGAAAGTAAAGCGTTTATAATAGTGTATGCTTTCTCCCCTAAAAATAGAAGTATACAAAATTGGGGCATTGAACTCACCTGGTAATCCCAAGAGACAGTAAATGCTAGTACAGAGTATGAGTAGGGACAACCCGTTACAGGTTACCTAAATCATGTGAGTTTGTAAGTACACTAGACCAAAACAGTCAAAGAGAACCTAAGTGACTTAGGAAGAAAAGGTAATTGACCAAGTCGACCCGTTTGACCCGTTGGTGACATTATAGTTGAAATCCCATTAAATCAAGCATAATAGTTCATCATACATGATTATCATACATCTAGATTATCGTCACACTGTTCCATAAGATTTATGCCATCCAACATACTCAACAATAATCTACAACAATACCAAACATGATCCTACAATTTCCTAACCAATTCCATCATCATGTACCATTCATAAAAATCTAAATTTCCTAATTAACCAACCAAGTATCCATACAACTCAATTAACACATTCTATCATATTAGATACCATCCATGAACATTCTAACATGACCTTAACATCATGAACTTGCCCAATTTACCATATCCAAGGTTTTACAAAAATAAAGTTTCCCTTTTGGGAAAGTAACATCCCAAAGTCAATTTAACACTCCATTCAATCATGAATTCATCAACACAATACCAATTCAAGCTCACAACTATCATTTAGACATGTTAAACATCATCACATTTTAACGCCCAGAAAGTTTTGTCAGAATAAATAAAGGAAAGATATAAGAGGTAAAAAGAAACATATTTTGTAAGAAAGAAAATGAAGCCAAAGTAAAGAGGTGCAAAGTGTAAAAGTACAAAAATAAAATTATTTTATATTATTATGGGTATGGCCACCCATAAAGCCCACATCCCATCTGCTTTTGTCGATCAAGATAGAAGGAGAAGAAGAAAGCTGATATTTCTTCGGTTCTAGAGAGGGAAAGGGGCTGATCTTCAACAAGGTAAGCATTTGATGTAAAATTAGCTCACTATTGTTTGTGTTTTGGCTAAGAAACCAAGAATATATGTTCTTATGTGCATGTGCGTTCGGGTTTGTGTGTTTTAGACACATCTATGCGTTCAAATCCTTTGGAAAGGCTCAAGTTGAAGAATTTAAACTTGAAAACGGCAAAGGTGAGTTCTAGACCCCATAATTTTACATGTTTTAACACTTTTTGGGGCTGAAAACATATTAAAATAGCTTTACGTTTTCTATGTGTGAATGCCCATATGTTTTATGCTTGCATGATTAAGTTTATGGTTATTTATATGATGTATAAACTTAGTATGGTGTTATTAAGCTTAGAATAAGTTGGGATAATGTTTGGGACTGAAAATAATTTAGAAACATCTTAAACAGGTTGGCCATGTGCCTAAATAAGGCCCAACCGCCTAAAATTTGCCTTAGAAAGTTCCTAAGTCAGGCCAAACGTCCAAACAGGGACCAAACGCCCAAATAGGGCCCCATACGTCTAGAAAATGCCCTATAATTTTCTAAGTGAAAGTCCATACGCCTGAACAGTAGACCATGCGTCTAAGACTTAGTCTCAGACGCCTAAATATAGTCCAAACGTCCAAATAGTGCCCACGCGCCTGAAATGGCTCAGACGCCCAAGTGTTGAAACGCCTAAATAGTGCCCATGCGCCTGAACAGGCCTCATGCGCCTGCATAGTGCTCATCCGCCTAGTACACTTAGTTTAGTTTCTGAAATTTTGAGAAAATAGAATAATTAAGGTTTGACCCAAGTTTGACTTTAGGGTTTTCATGGCTACTATGTTGTATTATTGTAAAGTCCTTAAAAATGATCGATCTCACTTCGTTTGAATTGTTGCACTTGATAATACGCGAAGACGGGTGCACATTCTACTTTAAAGCAATCTAGATAACAAGGTGTTTTTAATGTTTACAACAAACTCATTCTAATTGAAATGTATATACCATGTGTCGAACGATTACAATGATAATTGATACAAGATCGATCTCACCCGAGGGTGGAAAATCACAACATGTGATCTGCTCAATTGAGCGAAATAATCAAAGAAAACACACAAACTATTTAGACTAACTCTCGGTAAAGTGAAGCACACCTCAAACTAAGTTCGCATGCGAATATATATACACATCTGCAAGTTTTCGCATGCATGTGATAAAAAACCAAGTTTTCGCATGATGTATTCGCTTAAGGATCTCGCATCAACAAATCGCATGCATGCGATTTGTTCTTCTTTCGCATGGCAAGTCGCATGCATGCTAGTTGTCTTCCTCTCGCATGGAGCTTTCGCATGCATGCAGGTTGTTCTTCTTTCGCACGCATGCATGCATGTGCGACTTGTTCTTCTGTTGCATGCATGTAAACATATGAACTTCAAGTTGTTCATCT
>BJCO01663157.1:0-12534 GCA_018326465.1 Flaveria floridana | reverse complement strand
CCGACCACAAGCTCAATATCCCTCCGACTACCTCTCCCTCCGTCATCTCCGTCGTGAAACGCCACCAACCGCCGCGTAAACACCTCTCAAATTACTGGTTTCACTGGTAACAATTTCTTCGTAGCTTTCATCATTTCGATTTGTCATCGTCGTTCATCTCCATATCGATTTAGTATCATGATGCTTCAATCTGTTCATCTCCCTATTGACTCGATTTACTTCCAAATTTGTTCCATTTTCACAAGAAATCATTAGCTATTACTCAATTGTGATGTTGTTTGCAAGTAATTAGTTCTTCATTTATTTATTTTCTGCAGTTAATTTTAGGGTTTCTAGTTATAAACATGGGGAGTAGATTGGGAGAAGAGTGGTTAACTTTGCTAATATTCCAATTAAGCTTCTGATGCTCACTTCTTTCTTTAACATCACTGAAATCGCCCTCAAAACAATCACTTCTGCTTCTAAGGTATATTTTCAGCACACATTCTTCATATTTTGTTGTTGATTGTACCGATTTGATTTTATGTTGCATTTTTTATTCTGTATGTAGATTGAAATCAAGAGGGTTTTGGAATCACTATATGGTTTTGAAGTAGATGAGGTTAGAACCCTAAATATGTATGGGAAGAAGAAGAAAAGGGGCGAGCTTTTGATCGTGAAACCTGATTACAAAAAAAACATATGTTACTTTGAGGAACCCTCTTTCGATATCACCAGATTTGTACCCGATTCGGGTGATTGAAGAGGATCACGAGAACATGAGCAAACAGAGCAAACAATCAAAATCCACCATTGTTGAATGTGATGAATCTAAGAGGACTCATTGTCTTGATGGGAGTGGTGTTAAAAAGCCGACTAGTTATGGTGGCAGGGTTCGACATGGAGTGGCTGACCGCCTGGGGAGTAGCGGCAGTAGCAACGCCTCTGCAACATCCAAGTTTCCTTGGAGTAGTATGCGATCATCAGGTAGGTAGAACATTCATCACCATACAACATTTTGTTATGTTTGGTTTGATTAATGAGGTGTTTACGCGGTGGTTGGTGGCATTTCACGACGAAGATGACGGAGGAGAGGTAGTCGGAGGGATATTGAGCTTGTGGTCGGAGATGAGAGTGAATAATGAAGAAGATACACCTAAAAGGACCAAAATACCCTTAGATTTAACCAAGAAAACTAACAGAGTTAGTGTCAGGGACCAAAACCGTTACAAAAATAAAACCACAGGGCATAATATGATCAAAGATTTCTTTTTGGACTAAAATAGTTAAAATGATTAAACCACAGGGACCAAAACCGAAATTTACTCTTTTTTTAAAAACGGCTAGTTTTCCCCCCTATAAATACCCATTAAAACTAACTCATTTTTCACCCCAAAATCTTACAAACTCCTAAATGTTTTCATTAAACTCTCAAAATGGATCCAAGACGTCAATTTTATTTCACTGGTTTGTTAGACGAAGAATTTGATGATAAGCAAAACCCACAAAAACAACCATCGTTCTCTCTTTTCTCACAAACATAAAACTTTTCTCAGTTTTCACAAGCACATTCATATCCCCAGTTTCAACAAGGACCTTAATTCCCCTAATTTGCATAATTTCCTGTCATGCCACAATTTCAACAACCTGCTTTTCATCCTCAACAATTTCTTCAATGACAACAGCTTCAAAACACCTCCCAAATGCAACAACCTCAGTTTCAACAAACTCAAGAAGATATTTTGGAATCACCATCAAAAGCAAAGCCGTAAAAAAAGAAGAAGCCAAGCAAGATGGTGACTGAGAAGAATGACGAGCAACCAACAAAGACGATTCGTCAAAAGTGGCCTTAAAGTGATGAGGTTTTGCTTGCCTAAGGTCTGATTTCAACTTCTATGAATCCAATCACTGGCAACAACCAAACTGGGGATGCCTACTGGGATAAGATTGAAAAATACTACAATGAAAGTGAACCTGTAATTTCACGAGATGCTCACAATCTACTAACTTATTAGCATATGTTTAAATCTAAGTTGAATAGATTTAATGAGTTGTATTTACAAGTCAAGTCTTGTTACAGAAGTGGTTGGTCAGATGACCAGTACATCCAAGAGGCTAGACAATTGTATATCAACGATCCATCTAACAAGACTTATGTTGCTTTCACAAACGAACATTATGGAATGTTGTTAAAGACCATGGTAAGTACAACTCTGCTACGCATGTTCATGGCTTTCAAACCCCTAAAAGAACAAAAACTAAAAGCTCGGGGGGGTATACGAGTTCTGCTTCTGATACCAACTTTGGTCAGGCTCCTGAAATCACAATATCACTTGAAGATGTTGATAATGAAGACTTTGAAGTTCAAGTTCAGCAGGTTGCTCCAACACGTCCAACTGGGAGGGATAAGGCCAAAGCCATTCTAAAAGGCAAAACGGGAATAGAGTCTTCTGAAAATGACATGAGGAAGCTAAAGCTTATTGATGAGATATCCTTGGCCAATCATGCTAAAAGTGAAGCGATCAGCAAATTCGAGCATAGATCGATAAATTCTATGAAATTGAACAAAAGAAGCTCGAGATGAAACATAAAAAAATGCTCTTACTTGACACCACTAACATGAATCCAGATCAACAAGCCTAACACGAGGCAATGTGCACTGAAATCCGTGAGAAATACGGCTACAATCGTATTTAACGGCTAGCTTAATTTATGTATTTTTATTTTTAGGAAAATGTAATTTCTTTTTATGCAATGTAAGTTTAATTTTTAGTTGATATGATTTTTATATTTAACGGCTAGTTTAATTAAAAAATTCAAATTCCCAACAGCTAGTTTAATTAAAAAATTCAAATTTCCAACGGATAGTTTAACGGCTAGTTTAATTAAAAAAATCAAATTTCCAACGGCTAGTTTAATTAAAAAAAATCAAATTCCCAACGGCTAGTTTAATTAAAAAAAATTCAAATTCCTAACGGCTAGTTTAATTAAAAAAAATTCAAATTTCTAACAGCTAGTTTAATTAAAAAAATTCAAATTCCCAACGGCTAGTTTAATTAAAAAAAATTCAAATTCCTTACGGCTAATTTTTTCCCATCACTATAAATACCTATATAGATTTGTCATTTTCACACGCACATTCCCTCAAACACTTCTCTTTACAATTCAAAATGAGTTCAGATGATGAACAAGTCCCACAAAATATCCCGATGATGTTGACTCAACACTTTCAACATCTCATTTCCGATGATCTTGAAGAATTAACAATGCAGTTGTTTGAGCTTGATGCTCAAGATGAGGCTGCTTCACAAGAGAGAAGTTCTTTTAGACAGAAGGGCAAACAAAAATACATAGAGGCCGAAAGGATGGAGATGCCCGTTTGTGGAACGATTACTTTGCTCCAGAGCCGGTATACGATGAAAGCTTCTTTAGACGAAGGTTCCGGATAAGCATACGCCTTTTTAATCGCATTGTTGAAGAAATCTCCAAACCAGGTAGCTGTCAACATTTTAAGTATTTCACATAAAGATACGATGCTCTTGGTGTAAAAGGTCTTTCACCAATATAAAAATGTTTAAGTTCTATTCGTCAGTTGGCTTATGGTGCATCAGCTGACCAATTTGATGAGTACATACGCATTGGTGAAAGCACTTCCATTGAATGTCTACACAAGTTCTGTAGGTCTATTATTGAGGTTTTTGGACCACGATATCTTAGAGGCCCAACCAAGATGACATTCAACGATTGCTATAACTGCATTCTGAAAAACATGGGTTTGTCAGAATGCTTGGAAGCATAGATTGTATGCATTAGGGTTGGAGAAACTACCCAACGGCTTGGAAAGGACAATACACTCGAGGTGATCATGGTCATCCAACCATTATGCTAGAGGTTGTGGCATCACACGACCTTTGGATTTGGCATGCATTCTTTGGAGTGGCAGGTTCAAACAATGATATCAATGTTCTTAATCAATCACCAGTATTCAATCAAATCTTAGAAGGGAATGTACCACAGTGCAACTTTATTGTGAATGGGAATGAGTACACGCAAGGATACTATCTTGCAGATGGCATCTACCCATAATGGTCAACACTGGTAAAGAGTTTCGTTTATCCTCCAAACAATAATCTTAAAATGCAATACTTTAAGCGACGACAGGAGTCTTGTAGAAAGGATGTTGAAAGAGCATTTGGTGTCCTCCAAGCAAGGTGGGAAATGATACGAGACCCTGGAAGATCTACAAGCATACCAGTGTTAGGTGATATAACGCATGCATGTATTATTATACATAATATGATTGTAGAAGATGACGGCATACGATATCTGATTGGTCCCATGAAGAAGATGAGCCTGAGCCATCAAGTTATAATGGAGGTGCACCCACTGAGTTTGCACACTATCTGCAGAGATTTAGATCCTTACGAAGCAAAGATACTCATATCGCACTACGCAACGATCCAATGGAACATCTCTAGAAGCTTAAGCAAGCTAATCAAGCTAATGAAGAGTATATTTGTATTTTATTAAGTTTTGTTTTCATGTTTAAATTTAGTTCTAGTTTAATTTAAGTATTTGTACTTTATAGGAAAATGTAACTTCTTTTTTATGTAATTCAAGTTTAATTTTTATTTAATTTTATCTTGTTTTTTTATTTTTATTATTTAAATATATTTCTACATTTATTTATTAAATATTTTTTAAAATTATAAAATAAAAGTTTTTAAAGAAAAATAGAAAAAGAAATAGTGATGTGGAAGAAAGAGGATGCATGTGGGAATGATGGGTTGGAGTTAAAAAGATGAGAGAGAGTACATGTGGGAAGGATGGGTAAAAAGCTGATGTTGCAGTGATGACTAGGATGCATGTAGTAAATGCAGGCTATTGCATTGCGGATAGTCTAAGCAACAGTTACAAGCCACCAACCACACCAACACCCACAACCGACCCCGCCTATGCAAACAACCTACCATACTACCACCGCTTGCTTCTAACGCATGGAAACTTCATTTTCTGCCCTTGGCAGCAACCAAAACACTCTTTGTTTTTTTATGTATCGGATCTATCAACTGAGTTTTTAGTATGATACGCTTATTCAACCCCAAAAGCATAAGTTATTCACTTATGTTATGGTTATTCTTTTGTTTTGTTGTATTCACATCTAAACAGAATGAAACTTGTAAGTTATTGCTACTTGGTTTTTCAAAGTTAGATCTATATTAGTCTGTACCCACGCATCCACTATCTATGTTAAAACTTCATAGACCCGTGTAAGAAACCTAATACACACTTCATTCCATCTCCCTCATATGATGGGTTTTTCTCATATTTTTGTTTTATGTGTATGTGGGGCAGATCTTCCTATAGAAAATATAACTTTATCTAAAAGATCAGGCTACGCTTAGTGATGAGGTATGCATGTTGCGCCTGATTTGAATAATTTTTCTTTATTGATCATATGGACTAGCTTGTGATTTTATATTGTATGTTTGTTGACATTATATCATTTGCTTGTCTAGATTTTTACATGTGTATTATTAGGATTCAATCTCTCCAACACACACACAATCGATTGCAAGAAAAATAAAGATGGACACAAGAGATTTATGTTGTTCGTTCAAAGTACCGTACGTCACAGACTTCAACAAAGGTATTTTATTATTGCTATTTGTCTTACTCGTAAAAAATTGCAAGTATTTGTGTTGATCTATGAAAAGATGAAGCTGCAGAAAACTTAAGGATTCAACACCGGCTGTTAACTACCGAATTCTATCAAATGTTGAATCACTGCCGATGAGCATTAAAAGTGATGAAGTGCTGATTGACTGCTTATCAGCACTCAACTGGATGAGCTGTTGATCAACTGGTACACGAGACAAGACTGTATATACCAAAATACATTGGCGGCTGTTGTGTTCTACATAGTACTAAAGCTGCTGACATCTGATGTGCCGATTGCCTCTCTATGTTGTACATATGTTTTCCTTGTTGGGTGTAGGCTTCGGGTGGATTAATTTGGAGCAGTTAGGCTCGGCCGGCCCAAGTTCTAATTAGACTCAGTTTAGTTAGATTATTAACTAAAGGGATTAACCCTAATTGTAGTCTATATATACTTCTCGTTGTACTTGTAATCATTATCACTCAATAAAAGAAAAACCCTAGTTGCCCCAAGAGGACGTAGGTTGCACACCGCGACCAAACCTCTATAAATCTCGTGTCTCTGCTTATTGTTTATTGTTCTTTATTCGTATATTTCGTACCAGTTTGATCCTAACATTCCTAAACCAAGAATATATGTAAAATGATTTATTATTTGTATTTAGCTTTCATAGTATAAATATATTTTACTTGTATAGTTTTGAGTTTAGTTTGTTAGCTCACTTGTTATCTATTGTTTGCAACTCATTGAACTTAGAAAAAATTAATCAAGTGAATACTTTGAAAAAACATTGTTTGTCTTTATTATTACTTAAAGTATCTGTTTTTGCTAAGTAAGGCAGTTGACTTAGATTCTACATTTATCATCTGGCGATCAACTAGAAAAGTCTTATTAGTCCATAATCCGATCGAACAATATGTATATATAAGTCCATTAATCAAACTATATGTATTTATAAGTACAAGATAATAGTTTCTAACTCGTTCCACAAGAATAAACGGGCGAGCAATAAAAGATCAGGACCGGCCCTACTACCACCCTGTGCAACGTCCATATAGACCCAAAACTGAATTCACGTAAATGAACCCAATCAAGACTTCACAAACCCAACATGTATTTCATGTAGATAACTAGTCGAACCAAACCAAATTAACCAGTTAAAAGTGTTTTACCCAAAAACTGACTTGTTTTGATTTGGTTTAAACCTAAAACCCATTGTCCTTGGTATGAGACTGTTCCTATAATTTACATTAGGAATCGTTAGTCTTGAGTGAGGTTGGTTTGTAATTAAAATATTAAGATTTGAAAGAAACCAAGAACAGAAAACTTGAAAGATTATTTAAAACTTCTATAAATTATAATTTGAATTAAACCTAGAAACAGAGGTGTTCAAAGAAAATACTGTCGATAGCATTACACCATTTTAGAACTCGAACAAACACAACCTTATCATTTAGAGAATGACAAGTGTAGAAGAAAAAGATAATGCTGATCTGTACAAATTCCTCTATGGCTGCTAGCTGTTACTTATTTAATCTAATTAAACCTCATGTTTTCTTCATTAACTTATCGAAGCTCACTTTCGAGCTGCATGATAGAGCTCCAGATAATCAAGAGCCGGTCGGTTCCATGACCAATCTTGCTCCATCACCACTTTGCATAACGAATTGAACCACTCCCGATTATCATACCATGTTGAAATTGCTCTGCAGAAACAAAACAAAAAAAAGTCCATTAAACATAAAACTTCTGCAATTAGTATTATAAATAAAGTAAGAACTTTGGACACCAAAGGTTTTAGGTCAACTCGACTTGACCCGTCCCATTTTGATATGTTACTGGACCCATCAATTTTCCACCTCTACATATTAGTATGACCAATTTGGCACCAAAATCTTGAGTCCGACTTTGAAACAAAATTTGTCACATTAGCCCATAGCATTGTTTAAAAGAGTTATGTAATTGCCTGTTGACTGCATAATCAACACCAGCAGCATCGGCTCCTTCAAAATTAAACCCGTTTGGTACAAGCCCTTGAGATTGTGCTCTCTCTTTATCATGTTCAACGTCAAATACAGTATCATAAAGTCCTGCAAATAATGTTATAAAGGTAATTACTAAACTTATTTAAGAAAAATACTTTTTAAACTACACAGAACAGATTAATGTTTTACTTGTTTAATATAATAAGTTAGATGGTGGATATACAAGATTATAAGTATATAACCAATGATACCTCCGGTTTTGCGAACAATAGGTATAGAACCATATCTCATTGCCGTGAGTTGAGTTAGCCCACAAGGCTCGAATATTGAAGGGACTAATATGAAATCAGCACCAGCATATATCTACAAGGATACAGAACCCGGTCAAGAAGTCAACATACATAAAGAAAACAGCCAATTAGATAGAGGTTTGATATATTCAGAAGAGTATAGTATATACCAAGTGAGATAGAGGTTCATCATAGGTCAAACATAGGCGTGCCCGGTCATGATGTGAAGAATGTAGTTGACTTGCTAAATTAATAAAATCATTTTGGATGCGAGGATCAGGAGCCGAGCCCAGCAACACAACCTGACTGCCACGGTCCAGGGCCCGCCAGATGGCGTGCTTGATTAAGTGAATTCCCTTTTGGTGGGTCAGACGGGTGATGATTCCAACTAAGGGTAGATCAGCCCTCTTTAGACCTACTCTTTGTTGCAAGGCTTCCTTGGCTGCTCTTTTGCCTTCCACCACGTTTTCAGAAGTGTAAGATACCTATTATCACAATTAAAATGCATGAATCATAGGAAAAACACGGATGGTGTCCACCATATAAATGAAAATGTTTAATATCCAAAAGGTTAAAAGGGTACATGAAATGCAACTCAACTCAAGTATAATCAGTTCTCAAAACAAGATACAAATATATAATAACGCAAATGTAAGCTACTCACAGGAAGGAACTTGTCGTTAAACGGATCCCATATATCTGGGTCAATGCCATTAAGTATCCCATGAAACTTGTACAAATGGGGGGCAATCACAGGATTTCCAGCAACCTCCCGTGAGTAAGTTGGAGATACCTGCATTAAGTATCCCATGATATTAAAGTTCACATAAATTTAGTTCTAATTTATCGTTAAATAACCATGCTTTATTTAAATGAAAACTAAAGAGGAAAACTTATAAAATATCTTGAAGATATACTGTAGTAGCCTTGTCAGCATACGCCATTGCTTTCCCAATTAGTTGGGCCCCAAATTCAAGGTTATGAATTGTGAAGACAATTCTTGCTTTACTCAAACCATAATGTGTATAATTTTCTTTAAATAACCAAGCAACAGGTGCACTAGACCAGTCATGACAATGGATCACATCCTGCAAAACATAACAAAATAAAACACTCCTTACAAATACTTATAATAGTACAAAATATTAACACAAGTGTCGAGGGAAGATTTTTGATGATTTTAAACAGAGGTGGCAAGATGGGCAAGTTGGTACAGGTCAAAACAGCTCATATATATTACTACTAGTATGAGGCATGTCGGACTGGATCAAGCTGGGTTAATAGGCAAACAACTCTTTCCATTTCTTGATATAACTAATGTGTTAGTTAGGATTTATAAAAACCGTATTGTTACAATAATAAATACAATCTTTTGAATAAAAATCAATTTAGGATGTTGTATGCATAAAAAAAATTGGGGGTGAATTCGAGCCGTTTCAACCATTTGAAATGTCCCCCTTCCACTCACTTCTGTTTTTATTTGCACCGTTTAAATTAAAAGAATGGCTCATATTGACATATTCACATTTCATAAGCAGATTGGTTGCCACATCCAATTGTAAGCATCAACATATAAGACCATTTGGCTTTTAGGAGACTTCATACTTGATTTTCTTGTGTCAACAGATTAATAAGTCATGTTTAATTATTTTGATCAAAGTATAATAACGCTTACACCTAGAAGCTTACAGGGTGAAATCCACTTTGAAGAAGGAATTCAAGAGCTGCATGACAGAAAAAACCAAATCTTTCCCCATCATTATTGCAACCATAAATACATCCTTTCCAGAAGAGTCTGTTAGATACAAATAAAAGATTTATATTTACATTAACTTTTATATTTCCTATCATAAAAAGTTAGGCAAGCTAGATGATGTTAACAATGAAATAAGAGAATATTTTACCCGTTTTGGGGCTCCAAAAAGTAGACCGAAAGGCCTTCAACTTTCCCGAACCAAATTTTTATTTCTGTCCCACCCCATGAGTAGCTCTTATGGAAACCAAAGTCCTTCACCTACAGCAAAAAAGGAAGGTAAAAGGAGTAAAGAAAACAAGTATTTCAATAGTATAGTTTATGTAATCCAATTTAATATATTGATTATTCAGGGACTTCAGAGAAATGTAACAAAAAAATGTGGTGGGTCAACCCAACTTGGCCCATTACTTTACCCGCATGCCCACCCAATTTGCTACCTCAAATTTTCACAAGTTCTCCAAAGTCACATGATCTTGCCCCCTATTCTGTTCTTTTCTTCACATATTTGCAAGAAACATTGTCAAATAAAGATGATATGTCAACTATAATGGTTCAGATAGTATATAACTTCAGAATAAAATAGAAAGAGAAAGAACTGAACAATTTACATCAAAAGTTTACTAGGCCTTTGATGTGAATTCCAAGCAGATTGACCCATGTGCTCAAATATATTTATATTTGTAACGCTCAAAATAATTCAACATAAATTTTTTTTTTCGAGACTCATAACTATATTGAGAATTTAATAAATGTACCAAACAGCCAAGAAGCTTACATTGCTAAGATTCATGCAATCATACTTTGGAAGAATAATATCCACATTGTGGTTTAAATCCTGAACAGCACGAGAAAGACTGGTGACCACATCAGCAAGTCCTCCCACCTGCAAAAAGCAAAATCAAGATGAGAATACACACATGTTTCACAAAGAAAAGCTAGAATAATTCATGGAACACATATATACATTTAGATGAGATTTAGATCAATGTCAAGTCATCATCTACTCTTTTCTTGGGACCAAAATTGGGCAAGTCGCATACAACCTTAAGTTGTTACACATTGGCAACACAATTGCACTTCACCGCAACTTTGGCTATCCAACTTTTGTAAACAATTTCAAAAACCAATTTGTTTTATAGATTATCTGGCATATTCACTTCGGAAAGTAATTTTTTTTAAATAAATTAGTCGTAAATGAAATTAAGTTCATTTTTCCCATGAAAAAGTTGGCTTTCGTTTTGCTTCAGAAACCCCCTCCCTGCTCGACCGATCGCTACCTCCGTGCTTGACCGCCGCTTCCGTGCTCGACCACCGCCTCCTTGCTCGACCGCGGCCTCTGTATTCTGTCGTCCCTCAGTCTCTGCGCTCTCTCTCTACCAACCAACGGATCTCTCTGTCTGCACTACCTCCGGTCAACTAGTCACCGGCCGGCCGGACCCAGGTACCTGCCAACCCAGGTAAGTTCCGACCATCTCACGGGCGACGACCGTCGACCTACCCTCACCGGCGACCCAACCGTCACCACCCCCCAAAACCCTTCAACCCCCAAAACCGTCACCGCCGACCACAAGCGCCTACCCATTCAACAACCCCCGCCTAACCCAACCGTCACCACCCCCCAAAACCGCCTACCCCTCCGCCTAACCCAACCGTCACCACCCCCCAAAATCCGTTCGATTGGCAGCAGAAAACTGATTTGGTGTTTCAAAGGTGTTACAAAATCTAGGGTTTTCAGATTTGAAACTCTAGCTTACCGATCTGGTCTTGGATACGCTTCCGCGCGTCTGGGACTACACTAAGGATCCTCTCTCAGGATTCTAAAGGATTCTAAAGCTTTGGTTTCTTATGACCTTAGAAGGTTGCGAGTTACCTCTATACGGAGGAAAAATCTCCTGCTACTTGTTTTTTTTCTCTCGAGTGACTTGTAACCCTAGAAGGTTGCGAGTTACTTGAGTTCTGGAAGGAGAACCCTAACTTGGGAAAACCCCCGCTGTGAGGATATTCTTTCTTCCTTATTTCTTTCTGTTTTTGTTCTATAGTCTGATAGGCCTGCTTTGAACGGGTTAGGAGTACCAGTACCTGTCTCTTAACTTGGTGTGTTTTCATCCGTTCGTTATATTACATTCTTTTGTTACCTGTGTTCTCTGTTTTCTATATTTCTGTTGTTCTCTGACTATTATTGGTGCATCATTTGAGAGATAGTTCTTGTGTGCTTGCATTCACACTCGGGATTAATCCTTGATCTACCACTTGAGTGGTGTGAAAACCTGGCACTGATCCAGTGGTGGTAGTTTTGTGCGTGTGCTTGAGTGATTTTTTCTCATAACTGTGATTATATTTGCTGTGTGACTGCTTTTGTTTATGCTTTATTACTGTGGCAACCTCTTTTTAAAGTGTTTCTTGTCACGCTGAGGGAGTGAGGTATAATAGGTAACAGGAGACATTATGCTGCCCCTAGATCATGTTCGGTGACGAGAGATGCAACTACAGGGAAAAAGGGTTATAGATTACGACTGGTTTCGTGGAATGTAAGAACCCTTACTGGTAAGTTATTAGAGTTAGTAGATGTGTTAAGGAGACGTAGGGTTCAGATAGCGTGCCTCCAGGAGACTAGATGGCGGGGTGGGAGGGCAAAGGAGTGTAATGGGTATAAACTATGGTACTCAGGGTCAGATGGAACAAAAAACGGAGTAGGTTTT
Organism: Flaveria floridana; assembly: GCA_018326465.1. Taxonomy (NCBI): domain Eukaryota; kingdom Viridiplantae; phylum Streptophyta; class Magnoliopsida; order Asterales; family Asteraceae; genus Flaveria; species Flaveria floridana. Next base: position 166 of record BJCO01663157.1, on the reverse strand, counting down.
CTAGTTGCCAAAGAACTTCAGGATAATGTAGTGGAGGTTAGAAGATACGACGATAGACTTATGTTGTTAAGGATAATAATAGGGGACGAAGTAGTTGCTGTAGTTAGTGCGTATGCACCACAAGTTGGATTAGGGGAAACGGAAAGAAAGAAGTTCTGGGAGACTT
>BJCO01663077.1:0-10636 GCA_018326465.1 Flaveria floridana | reverse complement strand
TTCATAAGACCAAGTTTCTCACCCTGGGGAGCCCCGGTTTTATTTGTTAAGAAGAAGGATGGATCTTTTCAAATGTGCATCGACTACCGAGAGTTAAACAAACTCACTATTAAGAACCAGTACCCTCTCCCTCGAATTGACGACTTATTTGACCAACTTCAGGGATCTAGTTACTACTCGAAGATTGACTTACGTTTAGGATATCACCAATTACGAATCCAAGAGGAAGACATCCCCAAGACCGCCTTTCGAACTCGTTATGGTCACTACAAGTTCATGGTCATGCCATTTGAGTTAACCAATGCACCAGCTGTATTCATGGATCTCATGAATAGAGTGTGCAAACCTTACTTGGATAAGTTCGTAATTGCCTTCATCGATGACATTTTGATATATTCACGAACTAAGGATGAGCACGAACAACATTTATGGTTAATCTTGGAGTTACTCAAGAACGAGAAATTATACGCAAAATTCTCAAAATGTGACTTCTGGATCCGAAAAGTGCAAATTTTCGGGCATGTGGTTAACGAGAAGGGAATACATGTTGACCCATCCAAGATAGATGCCATTAAAAACTAGGAAGCACCTAAAACCCTGACTGAGGTGCGACAATTCCTAGGTTTGGCAGGCTATTACCGGCGCTTTATCGAAAATTTCTCCAAAATAGCCCAACCACTGACAACCCTAACTCAGAAAGACAAGAAATTTGATTGGGGTGATAAGAAGGAAGCAGTGCTTCAATTGTTAAAGCAGAAACTGTGTTGCGCACCAATTCTATCTCTACCAGAGGGAAATGATGGTTTTGTGGTATACTGCGAAGCATCACGACAAGGACTTGGCTATGTCCTAATGCAACATGACGAAGTATTTGCTTACGCATCATGACAATTGAAAGTGCATGAGAAAAACTACACCAATCATAACATCGAATTAGGAGTTGTTGTTTTTGCACTAAAGATTTGGCGACACTACCTGTATGGTACCAAGTGTACTATATTCACCGATCACAAAAGCCTTTATCACATCTTCGATCAAAAGGAACTAAACATGAGACAATGCAGGTGGGTTGAGTTACTAAACGATTATGACTGTGAGATTCGTTATCATCCTGGGAAAGCGAATGTTGTAGTATTTGCTCTGAGTAGGAAAGAATGAACCAAAACTTTACGGGTGCGAGCGTTGGGAATGACGATTCATATGAGTCTAACTACTCAAATTCATGATGCTCAGTCAGAAGCACTAAAGGAACAGAATTTGAAGGAAAAATCCCTTTGTGGCATGGATAAACAATTTGAGATCAAGTCTGATGGAACTCTCTACTTCATGAATTGAATTTGGGTACTAAATTTTGGAAACTTGAGGGATATTATGATGAACGAGGCACACAAATCCAGATACTCCATCCATCCGGGCTCTGATAAGATGTATCAGGGCCTGAAGGAGTTATACTGGTGGTCTAACATGAAAGCTGACATTGCCACCTATGTTAGTAGGTGGCTCACGTGTTCAAAGGTTAAGGCGGAGTATCAGAAGCCATCCGGATTACTGCACCAACCGGAGATTCCACAATGGAAATGGGAGCAGATTTCCATGGATTTCATCACAAAACTACCCAAGACATCCACCGGTTGTGATACGATTTGGGTAATTATGGATCGACTGACAAAGTCTGCTCACTTTCTACCAATTAAAGAAACTGATAAAATGGAAAGGTTGATGAGGGTTTATCTCAAGGAGGTTGTTTCGAGACATGGAGTATCGATCTCCATTATCTCTGATCGAGACAGTCGATTTACCTCAAGATTTTGGCAATTATTACAAAAGGCATTGGGTACACGGTTGAATATGAGTACCGCATACCACCCTCAGACAGATGGTTAGAGCGAACGGACCACTCAGACATTAAGACATGCTTAGAGCTTGTGTGATAGACTTTGGAAACTGTTGGGATACTTATCTACCTTTAGCTGAGTTTTCTTACAATAATAGCTATCACACCAGTATCAAAGCCGCACCATTTGAAGAACTATACGGAAGGAAGTGTCAATCACCACTGTGTTGGACAGAGGTTGGCGATAGTCAACTCACTGGTCCCGAGATCATACACGAGACCACGGAAAAGATCGCTCAGATTCAGAACCGACTCAAAGCCGCGCGTGACCGTCAGAAAAGCTATGCTGACGTGAGACGTAAACCATTGGAATTCCAAGTGGGAGATAAGGTTCTACTTAAAGTCTCACCATGGAAAGGAGTCATTCCTTTTGGCAAACGTGGTAAGCTAAACCCTAGATACATTGGACCATTTGAAATCCTAGCCAGGATTGGCCCTGTAGCTTACAAGCTAAAACTTCCTCAAGAACTTAGTAGTGTTCATGACACTTTCCACATGTCAAATCTGAAGAAGTGCCTGTCAGATGAAACTCTGGTTATACCACTCGATGAGGTTCAGATTGATGAATAACTTTATTTTATTGAGAAGCCCATGGAGATCCTAGATCGAGAGGTAAAGAAGATGAAACGAAGCCGCATTCCTATAATGAAGGTCCGATGGAATTCCAGAAGAGGACCCGAATTTACTTGGGAATGCGAAGATCAAATGAAGCTTAACTACCCTTACTTGTTTGAAACCCTAGCATCTGCAGACAACCCTAACTGAACTTTGGGACGAAATTCTTTTTAACATGGGGAGTATGTGACAACCGGCAATTTCAGGTCAATACCTGACCTTGACTGGGTTATAATTACACCTATAATACTTGATTTTCAATTGAATTCCAATTATTGAAGTCGTTTTATGAATTGCAAAATTTCATGCATTACATTTCATGCATCGGTGATTCGGCGTAATTACCATTTTTTACACGCGATACAACCGGCACACATACGAACGTTGGTGATGATTAATATATGTGCACTAATAAATACTTTAAGGTGTTTCAAAGTATTTTAGATTTCATTGTTTCAAAGCATTTTAGATTCCAAATTAAATACATTGGAAAAACTCAAATTTATAAATACACCTAATCGCGTAAATTGATATTTTACCCGGAATGAATCCTTTTAACGCAATTACTAAATACATGATATATATCATTAACATACCATAAATATTAAATGATATGATATTATACAAGTACTTATACAACTTTAATGTATTTTAAAAAGTAAAGAGTAAAAATATTAAAATATATATAAATTACTATATGCAACAAATACCACCCAAATACCCAATACTACATAAAATTGAAAAATCAACCCATTTCACACCCCCCATAACCGTCCCCTTTTCCCCATCCCCCCACCTCTCTTTTCTTCTTCTCCCTTGTCAAATCCTCACAAGACAAGCTTGCCTTTTGTGAATCTCAAGACTTGCCATCTTTGTGTAATAACTTTTACATGGTTTAAAGCATCATGTTTCCTTTCCATAAATGGCCACCTCCATCTTTCATGCAATTGACCATAGGTGTCTAGCAAGACACTAAGAGAGATGGAGCTAATCCATGATTTGGCTTTATAAATAGATGTGCATTATCCACCACCACCACCCAACATCTCTCCTCCTCCTCTGCCTCTCTAATATTTGGCCAAAACACCCCCATCACCATCTCATCTTATTTACATTTTGTCTTCTACAAATCTTTGATGATTCAAGTGTCATTGTTGAAGACCAAGTGACTTTTGAAGATTCCAAGCATCCTACAACATCTTCTCCACTTTTCCTTGTTTGGTTCTTAGTTCAAGGGATCAAGTCTTTTTTTCCTTGCATTTCAAGACTATCTTCTCCTTCTCCTTGCTTGTTTAAGGTTGGCACCTTGTTTCTAATCTTCTATACATCACCATGATGTGTTCATGTTCAGTAACTTATCCAAAAGTGCTCTAGCAAAGTTTAAAAAGTAACAAAACATGTAAGACATTTTCTGGTAGATTCATGCTCTGTGTTTTCAACACCATAACTAGACCTAAACATGGTCAAATGAACCGTTTCTTGAGCCTAACATTAACTATAGGATGTCTAGTTTTTAACGCATCCAACCTTGAAATATTTAGATAAGTATAACCCATCCAAAACGTACAAACATGATTAAAGGGTTGAACCTGAGTTTTTGGCAGATTAGATAGGGTAGAAAGATTGAGGCATAAGTTATGCTTAAAGTAATCAAATGGAGTTTTTTCTTCTGTGGTAACTTAGCTTAAGGTGTTAGATTTAAAATTACTATAGGCTCTATTGTGAATGTAGGGTTTGACCCCTCAAAAAGGTGAATACCATAGACATGTACTGAAAAATGATGCACTGACATCTGTTGATTCATGACACATTTCGAGGCACTTAAACTTAGTTACATATTACAAGATATACCTTTTTGGAATCCTAAGAAATATATCTAGATGTGATAAAAATATCAGATTTTATAAAAATAATTTGTACCATGAAAAGAGGATGACAACCAGACCCAAAAATCCTCTTGATTCTGTCAAATGCCCATATTTATATAAAGTAAACTGTTGGAGGTATTTGGTAAAAAGAAAACTCATACACATGGAAAGTATAATGCCATTATACTTAATATAAAACCCATTCAATACATTATGTATTTTTAGGAAGATAGCTATGAAGACAAGAATCTAAATAAAACATTAACGACTCGACGTGTATAACTAGTCAATTGACATTTTCAAAACTAACTTTGTGGATGAGTTATGCATGACCATCTAGGGTTAGTAATCATGACCTCATGAATATATTGTGATTTTGTTTAGGAGATTCCTAGACCAATCATACATATGGACTATTGCTAATATTCACGCGTGCAATTGAGGTGAGTTTCACGGCCCCATTTTTACTTATTTTCCTTTTGGGGGAGATTACATGCATATTAATAATTTTCTTGGACACATTTGCTTGTCAATGATTTCACATGTTATATAAGTTGTTTACTTACCGTATGAAGTCCCCTATTATCGAGCCGTTAGTTTATTTCCCAAAGCAAGCTAATCATGGATAGTAGTATTGGTTTTGACTACCCCCACCCGGGTTAATTACCCCAACCTTGACTGGAGGTCTAAACGGGTGCATTATTAGCCTGTTCACACTCATGCTTACGGTAGGCATGGGTAGGGGAAATTTATTAGAGTTACATTCTAGCTTCGGTTGTGGTGCTTATATAATATTGTAGTATTGTATGATTGACAATTAAATAATGGAAAGACTTGTGGTCCATTACATTGTTTACTATTACTTTAAAACCTGTGAACTCACCAACTTTATGTTGACATATTTCATGCATGTTTTCTCAGGTATTTGACATTTGCATCAATTTAAGCTAGCTTGGGCCACATCGCATTTAGGGCCATTCATGCTGTTTGGGACATTTATTGTTGTATTGGTCATATTTTGTAAACAATTACATTAGTACTACTGCTTTCGCAATTCAACTCTGAAAAACAATTATGTACTTTTAAAGTTATTTGCATCGTATGCTTACTATATCATGTAGTGGTCGATCAATGACTATGGTTTCCATGACGTTCACGCCCCACGGGAAACCACCGTGGTTAGGGGTGTGACAACTAGTCACTCTTGAATACACACACACTCAACCTCTCTCTCTCTCTCATACATGCAAAGGACCACCAAGAACACTTTCTCTCTATTTTCTTGAAGAAGTTCAAGGCTGAAAATTAGATTTGCAAACTTCTTGGTCGGTTTTGGGTGAACAAGTCCTAGCAAGAAAGGTCTTTGCTTGATGCTTGTGGGTATGGATGCTTCAGGACACTTATCCTTGGGTTTGGGCGTTCAAGAACATCACCATCTTCATCAAATCTCACGTTTTGACAGCTCTACAAAGGTTGTTTCATATGTGTTGTTTTGGTTGTTTATTCTTCTTGTTAGCTAGTTCATACACATATATATGATCCTATGTTCTTGGGTTTGTTGATATTAAGTTATGTGCCTTAATTTTCAGATTATAAACATGATATTAAGGTTTTATTCCAGTGTGTTTTCAAGTTTAAATGGTTAAACTACTTTGATAATGTGTCAAACAAACCCAACATAGGGTTGTGCAAAACTTGCATATAAAGTATTATCATTACAATATATAGGAAGTTTGTAGTTTCGGTGACAGTTTCGCTTGCGAAACACAGTTTCGCTGGGTGACCTAAGTCAGCTTACTACGAGCGAAACTATAGTTTCGCTCGTAGTTTCGTTGGGTCAGAGAAACTATTCTAAACATAAAACAACCTACAAAATTACTTAATAGAAATAAACTAACATTAAAACTATTACATATATAGCAAAATGAACCTAACAACTATGGTGAGTCCAACCTACTCTTGATCTTCAATACCCTAGGTTGGACCTCACCGGCTCAATCCTGATCTTGATTATCTACTCCAGCCTATTCACCATCAGCTCCAACTTTCTCTGTTGTTTCTTGTTTAGCTCCAGCTATATTTTCTTCTTCTATGTGTGCACTTGCTTAAAGTAATTGCTTAGCAAGATCTTGCACATCCATCCTGACCTCGCTAGCTTGAATAACTTTCTTAGTTAGCTCCCCGAGTTCTACTCTTACGCCACGAGCTTTGTTAGCCACCTTCATAAACATGCAAGCTTCGGTTCTCGTTTTAGCTCCAGCTCCATCCTTTATGTGATTTTCACATAACACCTTCAAGTCTTTATCACCAAATAGAAAGACTTCCATCGAATCAGATAGTCTGATCTCTTGTTCACCCTTTAACCTGATCATTGCTTCCCCAGTATTGTTGTCATAAAACCATTTAACAAAGTTTCGTAGCATCGGGGGAAGTGGATTGGGCACTCTAACTCTGTTAACAGTTTTTGCAGGCTTCAACCTTAACACAATCTTGCCCTTACCAGTTGTCACACCCGCCCAAGGAGGGTAGGACATCACAAACTGATAACAAACATGGCGGCGGAAACAATTCATCATAAGAGCGCACAAGGAGAGAAATCACATGGCATTACATTTTGATGTCAAAGCTAGGCTGTAACAGTCTAGCCCATCTTACAAGTGTACAAATTCATTATATAATTCCAAATGTTTAACCAACTACAATTTAAATTGTTCAAAATGTTTCCAATTCAAGTAATGTGATGGGTAGTCATAATACTAGGTTGTCCAAATCCAGTTCTCCAATAAAGCCAACATCCATTAGGGGTTACCTGAAACATGCTTAAAAAGATTTTATGTCAACTAAAAAGTTGGTGAATACAAGTGCTTAAAGTTTAAAAACAAAAGGACTATTTAGAATCCATGAATTGATTTTAAAAACATAAGTATCACTGTTATGGGGTCACAATCAACCCTGCACTCAGTCCCGGCTACCCTTTTCTAAAGTTATGCTTTTACCGGTTAATCACATAGGGAGAACTGAGCCTCAAACAGTGCACCATACCTGATGGATGGTTCACCATGGTGTCTTATAAAAACCTATCACATGACACAAACGATCTCTCGGGATCTCAGTGGGGTACCCTTCCTATACGGAAGGCACTGTGTGTAGGGGATTCCCCAAGTAGATCTACCCATATAAAACAAGCGGTTCACACATGAATTAATGATTGTGATACAAGTATAAGCAGGCTCAAACATTATCCACAACATATAAGCATTAAACAATAGCGCAATAATAATTTCAGTTCAAACAAAGCATGTTTCATCCCAAATCAGTAGTGAAAAGGGAACACTAGAACTCACCTTAGAATCAAACAACGGTTCCCTAAAGCACAGAGAAATTCGAAGTCCTAGCACCCTATTATCAGAATATATGTATGAGATACATATTCTTAGACTATGGAAAGTGGGACTAAGTGCGTTTTATGGTCACAAGCTCATTTAGTTTTGCATCAAAAAGTTTCCTTTTTAGGAAAGTTAGGGTGTTCAACATATGAATGATAAGTTATATGTTTCTTATGAATTTGTTAATGTAGCAATAGGTTTAATAAGAGTTATTGGTTCTATGTTAACTGAAACTTTTGGTCATATTATGGATTTTACACTTTGGTCTCTCAAGTTTCCAAAATTTACAATTTCTACCCTAAGGTTTGCTTTCCTTGAAATTCTTGTCCCAATATAACACTTATTAATTTCTTAAAGTTTTGATAACTTATTTGGACCTGTTTAAAATCTAAATTTCTAGGATTTAGTTGGTGGACTTTAAAACACAAATTTTTAGTTACCGGTTACGGTAAAACTAACAATTTAAACATTTAGTTTTTAAATCTTTCAACTTCCACCAAAATCTAAAAATAGAGCCTTTAACATTTACTGATTTAAGAGATTGAACATGTTGGAAGAATTCACAAGTTCAAGATGTGATGTATATACATGGTCGAAAGTGTGTAGGCACACACACACTTATATATTTGTCTTCTTTTTATATATTAAAGTTCTAAGATTAGAGTTTAATTTACATTTATTGATTTAAGATATTAAACATGTTGGAAGAATTCACAAGTTCAATATGTGATGCGGGTGAAGGCAATGGTAGAAAATTCTAACTGTAGGCTATCCACGTTCACCAATGCGGATGAGCATTGACAAATACGGCCAATGTTTGTTCTTCTGCATTTAGAAATGCGGATGGCTTAATGGAAATGCGGATGACTTAGGACAAATGCGGATGAATGAATTTAATGTTGGTTACCCATCTGCGTTTTCTAAGATTGCTTAATAATTTCTAGACTAAAGCAAGTCACAAAGGAACCTTCTAAGGCAATAAAACATGTAACAATAATAATAACAATGCTTGATTAAATTAAAGTTAGGATCTAAGACTGTCAAATATTTGATAATAGATGAAATTAGATGATGAAATTATTGGGATTGTTAGACACTTTATCAAAGTTGTTTAACCTAGCGGAAACAAAGCTAAATAATATGTTTTATAATCTGAAATTTAAGCATATTATTTATCAACAACAAACCCAAGAACAAAAGGATCATTTGTATGTGAAAGAACTAGCTATCAAGCAAACTATAACAACCAAAACAAAACCATGAAACTACCTTTCAAGAGCTGCCAAAATCATGAGATTGAAGAAGTGGATGAGGTTCTTGAAGGACCAAAACACCAAAGAAGATGTCCTCAAGCTTTCATACCCACAAGCATCAAGCAAATACCTCAAGCTTTCATGACCAAGATATGGCTGCTGAAAACCCTTTTTTCAGCCTTGTTTATCTTCAAAGATGAGAGAAAAAATGGTCTTTGCATGTAAGAGAGAGAAAGGAGAAAAAGTGTGCAACTAGTTAATCTTGTGTGTTGTTCCAACACAACAAAAAGAAAGACCAAAACACCTTTAAAGGGGGTGGCTGAAAATGGTGTTCAAAATGGGGTTTCCCCCCATTTTAATGTTACATTTTAATGGTAACTAGTTATTTGTTAAGTTATGTAATTAAACCTTTAATTATATAACTTTTACACACTATTATTATTTGATGTTATTTAACCAACTTAAGTAACATTACAAATAATACTCATGAACAAAATATCCTTATAAGTTGTTCTATCTCATATATAATTTATTTAGAAAACCCATTTTCTAAATTGGTGTAATTATTTAATTGCATGATCATATCATCAATTAAATATATATTTGTGTTTGCTAAGCTTGTTATTGGGTATGACCCGACTTGGATCATAACGTACTAACCACATCAATGTTCTATGTGTCTTGGGCATAAAGAATCCAACAATCTCCCACTTGCACAAGATTCATAGAAGATTGATGCAAGCAGTAAATACCGCCTAACAACGGTTTAATACCCTTAATACGCATGACTAAAAGCCATTCAATAACATCATCCCCTTCAAATGTCCAACTTGAAATGATTTAGGTGAATTAATCATTTATCCTTTTGTTACAGATGTCATGTTAAATCCAAGGACACAGAATGATCATTCCTTGTTGATTTAACTTAATCAGGCCTTAGACATCTTGCTCCCAATGAATAAGAGGAATAAATTCCATCTTGACTACATATGTTTTTCACAATCACCTTATGTCACACCTGAACATAGCATTATGTACTGTCCATTATTTTAGAGTAGTGAAGAACTAGCTCAAGGTATAACACTTGGTGAACATCAAAACCCAATATGCATCTCAGGTCGGAGGATACCAAATGATATTCATCTTTACCCAAATTTACTTATGATCAATCAAGAAGATTCCATATAGTAAAATCTGAGACGCGAGTCAGTCCAATATTCGTATCCTACAAATATCTATGAACCTTGGCAGCAACCAATTGCTCTATATTCATGCTTTATGAATATCCACCAATCCATGTTCATAATAGTCTTGCGTTCATATTTGTTCCCACAAACATGACTGACTATGGACATTTAGAATAATAAACATATTTATGGATGTAAACATGCTAAAAGGAACATAATTCAAAATATCATAAATATATAAAAGAGTTAAATATTACAATTGTTCCAAACATTTAATACTAAACAAATCAATTCCAATCACTAGAATATCAAAGTCCTAAGGCACAAGTATGACTTTCATGCTTTGCCCTTTCAAGGAGCTTCGTGAGTGGATCCGTAATGTTTTGATCGGTGTGAACTTTACAAATACATATCTTTCCTTTTTCAACTTCAT
>BJCO01663013.1:0-13486 GCA_018326465.1 Flaveria floridana | reverse complement strand
AATGATGCATAGGCTAGGAAGATTCTAATTGCTTCCATCCTTGCCACAGGTGCAAACACTTCATTGTAGTCAACTCCTTCAACTTGCCTAAACCCTTGAACGACAAGCCAAGCCTTGTTTCTGATTATGACCCCTTGGTCATCTTTCTTACACTGAAGAACCCATTTTATGCCAGTCACCTTTGCACCTTTTGGTCTGTCCATAAGTGTCCAGACTCCTAACTTCTTGAACTGAAGGAGTTCTTCTTGCATAGCACTTACCCATGCCTCATCTTTTAAAGCCTCGCTTACATACTTTGGCTCAACTTGAGACAAAAAGCATCGATAAGCACCATCGTGTAAGTATCCCTTTTCTATGACTGCAGCATAATCAGCTGAGTATAGCTGATTTCTTGTCTGAACTCCGGATAGAATATCCCCGATGATGTTGTCCAGGGGATGATGCACAATAACTCGAGTTCCGAGAATGGTGGGTACAGCTACCTCATTGTCCAGATTTGGAATCCCAGGTTCAGAATCTGTGCCTGTTGGAGTATGGGGTTCAGAAGTTCCAGTGGTATCCTGATCAGATGCTTGTGTACTTTCAGTAGTGGGAACCTGTTCCTCCTGTTCCACATTTATGGTTTCAACTGCTTCATCATCAGAGGAAGAATCACTTACCTCAAGCTCTCCCCCTGAAGGGCTAGAAGTATCTTCAAATGAAACCGATGATGTCGAGTCTCGTGTAGGAGTATTCAGAACATCGTACATCATTCGAGCAGCTAACTCATCATCAGAATGGGAAGGAGTTAGATTGAAGGAATTAAAAAATCCATCACAGTCAAAGAAAAAGGAAGGTCCTTTTCCCATGGGGGGTGGTGAATCTTTGTACATCAATGTTGCACCATACTTCTACCTGACCAGTTGAGTTATTGTAAACCCTTTTGTCTGGTATACTGTATCCAAGAAAGATACCTTCTTCTGCCTTCTCACAGAACTCCCCAGTCTGATTTTTCTTTAGCAGCATGCAGGGTGCACCAAATAGTTCCAGATACTGTAAATTGGGTTTATGTTGTTGGAGCAACTCATAACAAGTTTTTCCATGACGTTTGACTACCAAGACCCGATTTAGAGTGTAACATGCATTAGCCACTGCCTCGTTCCACAATTGAACTGGCAGTTTTGAGTCAGCTAGCATTGTCCTTGCTATTTGTATCAAGCTCCTATTCTTCCGTTCGACAACTCCATTCATCTGTGGAGTGTAGGCAGAAGTGAATTGATGCACAATCCCTTTCTTACAACAAAATGCCTCCATCAACTGATTCTTGAATTCTGTCCCGTTGTCTGAACGTATTTCCCTAACTTTTAGCTTGTAGAGAGACTCCAATGTGGTAACAAGATGTTTGAATGATTCAAAGGTCTCTGATTTAGCTTTCAGAAACATCACCCAAGAGAATCTTGAGCAATCATCCGTCACCACAAAGCAGTACCAATCCCCAGCTATGCTCTTTGTGTTGATTGGGCCAAACTGATCCATATGTAGAACTCGAGAGGAATATCGATAGAATTAACTTTCTATGACTTGTGAGACTTCTTTGTCTGTTTTCCTTTCTTGCTTGCTATGCAGAAGTCTGAAAGCTAGAAGTTCTTGACAGTAACTCCATCCACTGGATCATTCTGAACCAAATGATTCATCTTCCTAGAACTGATGTGTCCCATTCTCCTGTGCCAGGAAACTGAATCTCTTTCTGTTGCTTTTGACAAGAAACACTGAGTAGTAGACTTAGTTGTGGAGGCTTCAGATAGGTCCAAGACATACAAGTCCTTATATCTTGAAGCTGACATTAGAACTTGCTCCTTCGGGATGACATACTCCATCTTCAGTATGTAGCACTTCTTGTTGTCAAACACAACCTTAAATCCCTTATCACAGATTTAGGAGACAGAAAGCAAGTTGTTTTGCAATTGCTGAACATAGTTAACCTTGTCAAACTTCACTTTCTCGTTTCCCACTTCGCCTTGTGCGGTGATGTAACCTCCTTTATTCCCAGTGAATGATATGTGTCCCCCTTTAATTTGCTTGATGTTAAAAAGGAAGGACGAATTCCTGGTCATGTGCCTGGACGCTCCATTATCAATAATCCAGGTATTAGTGATAGCGCTGTAGTGGACACCCTGCACATACAAAGGAAATGATTAGTTCAGGTTTGGGACCCAAGCCTTAATTAGCTTGGGTGTCCCAGAGGTATCACACATCATGAACTCAACCCATTGACCTTCAGAGGTTGAGGACACATCTTTCTTTTTCTTGTCTTCACTATCAGACACATTACTTGTTTTTTCTTTCCATAAACCAGTTTTTTGTAAGGCCTGTTTGTAGTAAACAAACGACTGGCTTATGGTTTGAACTTTCGGTTCACTAATAATCCTAGCTTTAACCTTAGGTGGCACAGCTTCGCTTAGAGCTTGTCTGTGTTGACTTTGGTGTTTTGGAGGATTATTAGATCTGATTTTAGAAACCCTTGGTTTTTCATCTTCAAAAAGTTTAATTTTGTTTTTAGGTGTCTGATAGTAAGGACAATTTGGAGAAATATGTCCTTGTTTTCCATAACTGTAGCAGGATCTCCCTTCGACAGTATGAGGAAAGCGTTGATGTGGGGTTGAGTTTGGTCAGGGGCTGCGTAATTTCTCTTCCCGTTTAGATGTTTCACCTTCTTTAACAAAATTAATTGTTTTGACATTTTGAACATCTTTTTCTTTCATTTTATTTAGATTTTAATGACTTGCACGTTTAGTGTTCATTGACTTAGATTGTTTAGGTTTTGAAATAGATGTTTTTGAACCTGACCCTAAGTTAACCCTTTTAGTTTTATCATCGAAATCTTAAACAGGCATCTTATCTTTAGATATCAAAGTAGTCGCCTTCTGTTCAGTGACAGACGTCACAGTTTTACCCATAGAATCTAGATCACTGAGCAGAGGCGTAGACACCACATGATCCTTAACTGGGTTATTATTGATTGGTATACATTTAGTATTCAAAAGGATTGCATGTGGTGGCGGTACTACCTTATAACCCAGACCTTCCCCGCCATTTCATTCTTTCACTAAGTTTTGAACTATGTGTGAGGAACTTGCTAAACTGTGTAGTTTTTGTTTTAATGATTCAACATCAACTTGCAAAACTGCTTTTTACTTTTTAGTTTCTTTCACTGTGGTTAAATAGAACTTAATGTCATTTGATTGATTTAAGGCAACAACCTCGGTTTCCCTTAGTTGCTTCCCTAAAAGTTCTAACTTTTCTTTAAAGCTGCACTCATTTTGTTTTAAAATATGATTTGCTTCAGTGTAGAGTTGTAAATCATTTACTAGATTATCATTGTGTTCTAATAACCTAGCAAATTTTAAATCAATGCTTTCTTTAAATTTATTACATTCAGCACAAGCATGTTTCTCAAATAATTCGTCTTTAGTGTATACCTGTGTATAACCAGACGGATCATCCATCAATGCAGTGTCAGACTCTTCTGTAGCTTGAGATTCTGATTTTGCAGCACTTAGTTCCTCTTCAACAATATGATCAACGACATCCATAGCTTCTTTGATATCTGAACATCCATGCTCAGCTATGATGTCTTCTTCACTTGCAGATCCATCATCCAAGGTATCAACCAATGCAACATTTGATTCTCCCTCGGATACAAATAGGAATGGCCAATTTTTTCCTTCATCTCCCTAAGCAACCAAAGCCTTAGAATCTTTACTTGACGATGCTCCAGCCTTCTCCTTATCTTGACGGTTGAATCTAGGAAAAGGATTTCCATTCCCAGTCTTCTTTGGCTTTATGCACTCACGTTTGAAGTGCCCCTTCTCTCCACAATTGAAGCACGTGACCTTAGTTTTGTCAAACCCAAATGTCGTATCTTTAGTAGCAACAAAGTTCTGCCCCGTGTTCTTGACAAACTTCTTTGCTCTTCTGAAAGCACTAGCCAAGGCCCACATAATATCCATTCGTTCCAGCTCAGTTTCATCAACTTGCTCGTAGTCCTCATCAGCAAGATGATAGTTCCCAATCTTACTAGCAACTAACCTATCATAAGATTGAAAAACAGCAGCTAGAAGGTCCATATGTTCTTTAGCAACTTCCACGGTGACATTTCCGAGATTCTCGGTCTTTAACTTGGTAGTATTTGCCTCAGGAACAATGTATTGGGTTCCAGATGACCCTGACGTTTCGGTTCCCGATGAACAGCTTTGGGAAGGAGCAGAAGAGTTAGACACAAACGCCATTTGTAGCGGTGCGCCTGAAGTAGCGGGAGTTGAAACGGAATTGTACAATGCAGGATTCTGAGCATAGGATCATTTCTTTGACTTATATTTCTGACGCAGTTCTTCCTCCTTTAACTTCAGAATGAAATCATTTATGTCTAATATGGCAAGAATATCATTTTGTCTCAGATAAGACACAAATGGATCCCATTTGTCTGGCAGACCATCAGCAAAACTTGAAACCTTATCTTCCATGGATGTGGTCACGCCATGAGTGTGCAACTCACTCATTAAGTGATAGAATCTATCAATAATGTCATCTAAGCTCTCTTTTCCTATTGGTGAAAATTTGTCAAATTCCTTTTTAAGAGCTTTAGCCTTCAGTGCCTTCAGAGTTGCATTCCCCGCATATCGTTTTTCTAAGGCTTCCTATAACTTCTTCGACTGCTTGTTCTCTGAGAACTGATGGAAAATATCCTTAGGTATAGACTGAGTCAACAAGGCATAAGCTTTCTTTTCAGCATTATGCGTAGTCTTCTGGGATTCACTCATTCCTTTCAAAGTCAATTTTACCCCAATAGCACTGACTGGTACCGCATAACCAGTCTCAATAGACGTCCACAGATTGGAGTCAACTCCATTCAAGTAAATTTCAAACCGTTGTTTCCACTATGGGTATTCATCCAACGTTAACAGCTTTGGCGGTTTGTTGTGGTTCCCGATCTCACTTTCTAGAAGTAGAAGATTCTGGATATGTGAGTCCTTTCTAGCAGTGAATGCAGAGAACTGATCTTTCATTGCTTTGAACTTGATGGACTAAGAACATGACAGATTGACTTATGCAATTGGACAAGACGACTGGGTCAACCCTGCGATTGAAGGATGCGGATGCCGTCAATCATGCGATTGGATTCAGTCGTGCGAATGAACAGGGCGAATGAGGTCAACCGTCTGGAATAACTCAACAGTGCGAATGAACTGTGCGAATGAGTCTAGTCATGCAATTGAACTATACGAATGGGATTCAGTCGTGCGATTTAGCTAATCGTGCGACTGAATCTGCTGCTGCGGGAAAAATCAAATTTCTGAACACTTTGACTCAAAATTACAAATTTTTACGAACCCTAATCTGCCGTATGGTAAAAGGTCGAAACTTTAACACATAGACTCGTCAAAAACATGTTTTTGAAGCAAAAAATGGATCTTTTGATTGAAAACGTTGATTTTAACACCAAAACCAATTGAATCCACGCAAAATCATGAGCCTAGGCTCTGATAACACTTGTGAGGACCGTGTACGTATGGAGTACTAACGGATTCTGCATGAGACCAGATCAAATAGCGTAGAATTCTATTTGATTGGCAATCCAATCAGTGAGAACGAACAACCTGATCGATCTTACGATGAAACAAATGTTAAGAATGAGTTGGAATCGATCAGGAACAAACTATGAACTTGGATTGGCGACTTAGAACTCTCTGGACGGCTAGGGTATGAAAGTATTCGAAGTGTTCTGTTTTTCCACGAATTATATGGTATTTATAGGTTTTCAGTGTTCATTCGTACGACTGAACCATTAGCATGGTTCAGTCATGTGACTGACTCGTGCGGTTGACTCATACGCATGACTGAAGGTTCAGTCGTGCGACTGAATAAATCTTATGTCTCAGTCATACGACTGATCCAGTCTTCTGGTTCAGTCATGCGACTGGTCCATAAGTATGGTTCACTCATGCGTATGGGCCATAAGTATGGTCCATTAGCATGAATAACCACATGACTAAGTTGAACATATTTCTATGTTCTTATTGACTTACATCTATGTAAAACAATATCAAACCTATATATTAAGTTCATACATGTGAATCACATTCAATATAATGATAATATAACATAATCAATCATAAATAAACATCATAATGCATTTCATATATCATTAATATCATCACATTACATCATATTACATCAGTGTAAGACATGAAAGACTTTTACATTTGAGATCATAACTAGGTACATCAAGATGTATCAACACGTATGGCTACAGCGCGAGACAGACAGAAGAGTTATGCTGACAAGTGACAAAAACCCTTAGAGTTTCAGATTGGTGACAAAATTTTATTGAAAGTCTCACCATAGAACGGCGTAGTTCGGTTTGGCAAGCGAGGAAAGCTAAATCCGAGATACGTTGGACCATTTGAGATATTGGAAAGAATAGGTCCAGTGGCCTATCGACTAGCCCTACCTGATTCGCTAAATGGGATCCATGATGTATACCATGTTTCAAATCTGAACAATTGTTTAACTGATGAAACGATGGTCGTACCACTGGAAGAAGTTCAAGTGGATGAACAACTACGCTTTATTGAGGAACCAGTCAAGGTGATGGATCGTAAGGTGAAAACACTTAAGCAAAGCATACTCTCTTTTGGGGGAGATAGCATACTGGTTTTACAAACGCTTTATTATTATGAATTGTGTATAGTCTTAATATAATGCTGATTACCATGGAAAGTCCTCGCACTTTTGGTTTGTTAATAATTACATAGCGGGGAAATTTTAGGTAGTACTACTGGGTCTGATGAGCCCCACCTGTGCGACTCGAGGTCAGACGGGTGCAATATTGTCCTAATGAACATTGTCACGACCTGGTAAGTTGTGGCAGGAGGCAACAAACGTAACACAGTCAGCTTCAAACGTGAAATCACTATGATTATTACTAATTGTGTATAGACTAGCTATCTATTACAATACACTTCTTATATTTTGCAACTGTTACTAATTATTGTTTATCGCAAACTCTTGAACTCATCAACCGTTGTGTTGACTTGTTTAGTATGCTATTCTCAGGTTAGGGTTGCCAATTGCCTAGGAGCACTCACGAGTTAGCATTATGAAGTTGTCTGCATGACATGAAACCGTGTTTTATTTATGGTTGTCAAATACTTATGCTTTGTTTTTGCATAACCCTTAGGCGTGTATGTTTGCGCATTTTCAACTCATGTTACACTATTTTGGATTTTCTAGTTTCTTAAATGCTTCCGAGGTATTTAAAGTAAATCTTTGTTTTTGAATGTTGGTTTATATAGAGTCGTTCTAAGTAACTAATGACTGAGATCCTGCTTTGTCACGCGCCTCGCGGTAAAACCCCGCACGCGGATTTTGAGGGTGTGACAACAGTCATTTTACTTATGAAGGAGTCAACGTGGTGTTACTTTCATCGATTTTTAATTATCGAGTTTGATTTAACAACTCTTATTGTATCGTTAATTAGAGGTAGCAATATGTGTTTCGTTTATGTGTTTATCAGATGAGATTGGATTTGTAGTTCTAGTTTTTATTTGTTTTGACACTGCAAGGTCATTGCTATTATATTTGGGAAGAGCTTCTGCTTGTAAATAATTAGTATATAATATTTGATTGCTGGTATTTTTTTAATAATTTTACTTGGAAGAACACCTACTACTTGCATGTTAATATTGTGTTCTTTTAAGAATTTATAGAAAACTAGGTATAGGACTCCTTTTTGTTGATTAAACATATTGACTACTTCCATTCGATGTTGGCATTCTAGGTATAAACATTTTCTTTGTGCTATTATTTAGTTGAGTTTTATGATGCTCATAACATAAATAGACTATACAATAGAAGCCACGCAAGTATTCAGAGAACAAATATCGCATTATAAAATATCATCGATGTCGCTGGCACATCGCGCGGGTTCCTTACTAGTTTATGTGTGTGTGTGTGTGTATATATGTATATATATATATATATACACACACATACATATATATATATATACATACATATATATATACATACATACATACATATATATATATACATATATATACATATATAGACATATATATATATATATATATATATATATAACATATATATAATAAATGAAAATAGTTCCGCCACATGACGAAATTTTGAGCAATGAGTTGCCACGTGGCACGTTCTCAATAAACTATTGTCATATGTCATTTTCTTAGCAATTTTGACTCAAAATTTTATTTAGATATCATTTTCATAAATTATTCTATTCTTTTTTAGAAACAAGTTTTTTAAAAAAGGTAATATTACTTATTTGAGATATTGCTTTTAGTTTTAATTTCCTAAATTATAGAAGACTTTAAATTTTAAGCTAAAAATTATAAGAAAACGAAAATGCAGAAGATTTGAATTTCAAAATTTTAAAATTCAAAATTTCAATATACTAATTAAAATATACTGATTAAAACTCTCACATTTGTTTTATAATCCATAAGTACTTTATTACTTTTACTCAATTCTTACATTGTCAAAAAATATTTTCCCTATTTCAAAATATATTCTTAAGTAAAGTATAATTACATATTTTAGGTAGTCTAATAATTCAATGTCCAAAATAAATATTATTCTAAAATTAAAATTTAAAATTTAATCATTGAACACAGAAACTTATAAACTTTAAGTTTCAAATTTAATTTATTCAATTCAATCCGGGATTTTATCTAAAAATTACTTTAAATTAGTACAAAATTCAAAACAAACAATTCGGATATTCAAACGTAACATATGCAGTTGACATATTTTGAATTTCAATAGTAACAATCAATCCGACATTTTTGGGTTAATAATTTCAAATTTTAAAATTATTCTATATTTTATCAATCTTGTATAATATTTGGCTTTGCTATGTAACATTATACCATTATTATTGTATATATACAACAATTCTTCTTTTATTTACCGTTCTTTCACTATCAAATGCATTTAAATTTTTTATGAAATGCCTTCTCCTATGAATAAAGAGTTCATGTATTCTTCATGAAAAACTTACTTTTGCTTCTTCATTATGCACAACCATTATATTCGACTCATTTTCTAAGGTATTCAATTACAATATTACGTACACTTGGATCTAAAAAATAAGTTTTTAATGATAAACCTTAATAATATCATTTTTTGCAATACAATAATGACCTTCACTTTGTACATTTTTTATATATGTATATTGGTTTACTAGGTTACAATCTCGTATAATACACGTGCTAAATAAATTATCAGTTACACGATTTATAATATAAAAAGTTATGTCTTAAATATTATGTATTCTACGGATTGAATAAAGCCATGTATTACATATTTGAAAATTTAAAGTTAATATATTTGAAATTTTAATTATGGATAGTTATTAATTAATAAATAGTTATTATAGTATTTATAATTAAGAGGAGAGAGAAGCGAGAAAACCAATTATTAGATGGCCTACAATGATAACAAATGCCAGATTTATTTTTATTTATTATTATAGAGATATGCTATTGCTCAACTATCAAATCACATTACCCAAAAGGATATTATTGGTATCAAAAGATACTTTCATAAAGGATCTTGGCATATCACGTGATGATTATACAATCAGGGTTTGAGTGATTCATATATAGAGGCAATCAATATATATCAATTCGACAAAAACTTACTCTATTAAGTTTATTTGAATTGATAAGGAGGTATGGTTCAACTTATCTAATTGTTATCTATAATTTTTTTATTACAAGACTCTATAATACAGGAAAACGTTTTGTAAGATAGTTTGCTAAGTTTGAGGATGATGAGGTATGGTTCAATTTATAGAACTATTATCTTAATTTTTAATAATTATCTTATATAATATATGTTTTATACATCATTAATTTTTAAAATTTATCTTTATCTTTATATATAATAAATGAAAATGTTTCAGCCACGTGGCTCAATTCTAAACAATATGTTGCCACATAGCATATTTTTAGCAAACAATTGCCACATGTCATTTTATTAGCAATATAATATCAACAAAACCATTGTCACGCGTCTTATTTAATATGAATTCTTTAGTAACAACAATTACTCAATAATTTCATCAATTAACTAATAAACTCATTATTACTTTCCATTTACATCAGAGTAATTACAATTTATTATCAAATTCATCAATCACATCCAAAAATATTATGCTCTTGAATATAATAATTATGACTATTAGTTATCAAATGACCTATACATATGCATGCTCCGAAAATATCATATTTTAAAATTTTTAAAATTAAAATATTGAATTTTACGTTGTTACTAAACTTAATGCAAAAAAATTATATTCCTTACATATTTTTTCTACGTAATCGTTCTAAATTATTGCCAGATTTTATACAACTTTGTTATATATAAAAAGATTTATATTCTTATTAAAATATATCTACAATTGATTTCTTTGTTTTACACTATCGTTTTTGTTTTAAAAATACTTTATTATGACGTGCAGCTTGGTGAAAGTTTCAGCTATTCTTTATATTTTACCCAATTCTTTTTATACATTATACAATGACATGTTGTAGCTCAGATTTTTAAAATATTATTTTAGATCATTTCTTACCATTCTACTGATGTCGCTTAATTTTTAGCAATGATTTACCACATAACACATTCTCAACAAACAATTATCATGTATCGTCTTTTTAGCTATATGGTTTAAAAAAAGTAACATTGAGTTTATTAGAATCAAGAATCTAAGTCAATTATTTAAAAATGATAATTTATGTATACTATGAGTAATAATCAATTTTAGTTTTCAATTTTATTAAAACATTGATTATACAACAATAATGATATTGCACCTTTTAATTTTCCTCTATAATTATTTTTCATAATTTATAAAATTAATTTGCATGTAGATATTTTTAACCAATTCATCGTTTTTTATATTGAGTTTTAACAAACTTGCATGTTATCAAAGTATACAAACTACTTAATTATCACATTGTATTTATGATTTATTAACGTCATTCAATATTTGTTAAATATTTTAAGTCAAACGGTCAGATTATTAAATGATATCATGTTCTTGGGTTTTGCTTTCATTTCAGGAAACTAAAATGCAAGAAAATGTTTTGAAATGGTGCTTTCCTAGGTTTCATAAGCTAATAACTAAATCAAGTTTTTTTTTTATAAATTCTGTACATGTCTATATTAGAAGTAGATATTATATCTTATATTAATATTTGAGAATATACTTTTATCCCTAGAGTTTTCTTAATACCTGCTGGTAAAAGGATACCATTTAAGTTTCAAAGAAGGCAATTCCCCCTAGCTGTTTACGGTGGCTGAAAATAAAAGTTAGGGTTCATCAGTATTAAGAGTTGTTTTGTTTTTGCAACCAACAGTTTTTACTCACGGATAACTGTATGTCACATTGTCAAGAGTTACAATACGATATGGATTAAAACTGGTTGTATTAGATAGCAATGATTAATTTTCAAGTACAACATCAAATATCATATACAAAGAGGTTTTTATAGATTTGTAATTTTTTGTGTTTTTTTGTTTATATATAAATTTGTCATGTAATTTTGTTTTGTATATATATATTTTTTTTGTGTTTTGTATATATTTTTGTTTTGTTTATATATAAATGTATTCAGTGATAATTTTATTTTTCAACCTGTGTAACGGTTGAGTGAATCTGATTAGAGGTTTGAATACAAACAAGCTTTTAGAGATTTGTAAACATTAATATTTATTTTACGTATGTATAAATATTTATATAATTTTCACATGCTTATATATTACAGGCTTATTAATAGTGACTAATAATTTCTAATTGTATTTATTTTATTTTAATTTTTATCCCGTGTAGCACACGGGTCGTTAGGTTAGTGTGTGTATGTGTATATATATAGGATGTGGTTCAAATGAGAACAATTACTTTTGGTGAGAACCCTTTAACCCTATTTGATTTATTAATTTGTATTAAAATAAATAAGATCATGACATGTGTCAATATGGTTTTATTATAAAAAAGAACAATTTGGTCAATTAAGCAATAAAAAATCAGGTTGAATATGATGGTGACAAGCGTCACCACCTAGGTTTCTCTCTCCTCCTATATATATTTTTTTATAAAAATGACTTTACACCCAATTGTTTTTATACATTTATAATTTTTATACTATATTTTTTCTTATAAAAATTACATCATTGAATTCGTATCATATTTCTCTTTAATTTCCATATAGTCTCGACAATTTTTTTAGTTGCCTTCAGTTACGATACTGTAACTAGCATTTACAAGACCTAAAAATCATTTTACAACACCTATACCACATCCCTACACCAGTATAACGAAACTATATCACTGTAGTCAAACTAAAATAACAAAAATACAATTAGTAAACTAAGAACATATGCGCTAACAATATAACAATAAGTAACGTGACATCTCATAATACTTATAGTGAATTACATTATGTTTATTTAAATGAAAAAGTAACTAGTAAACTAAGAACATATGCACTAACAACATAAAAGTAAGTAGCATTTACAACACCTAAAAAACATTTTACAACACATAAACCACGTGTTACACCAGTATAACAAAACTACCATCACTTTAGTCAATGATTTACATCTATAATGTAACTGAATTACTTAGCTACAATGATTTACATCATGTTTTTTGAATGTAAATCCTAATGCTTATAGTGAATCATATCACATTTTAATTACTTACTGTCACACCACCGCTGACAGCGGAAACACGGGGATGCGAGCTAGACGGGATCATCATAACACATGGTATACGATAGAGAAGCAATATAAGTATGATGACAAGCGTGTCATGACGACACCCGAACACAAATGAGGACTTGTGTCGCGTTTAGTCAATATTTACGACAACATAGCCATAAGCATAACATGTAAGGATCACATAACCGTATAGAATAACATTGTTTAGTTTCCCATAACCCGGGAACAAGTGTTCAAAAGAATGTTAATTGTTTGGTGGACTGCAACAATGTACAAAAGAATTGTTCATCATGTATGTTCAGTCTCAAAAATGCTTCCTAGGGTCTCCACTAAAAGGCAGCACTCCTAGAACTTCAATTATCTTGATCACCTGAAAAGAGATGCTCAAAACGGTCAACATAATTGTTGGTGAGCTTCGCAGGTTTTAAGTAATAAAAGATGTTAAGATGAAAACAACTTGTAAGTTTAATAAGAGTTACCGCGACTACACTTATGTGTAAGCGGTTTTACCAGTTATAATTAGCTACAGCCAAACCTATTCATAGGTTCCTCACGGGAATTGATGGCTGTAAAGAAAGAATTCCTAAAGCGTAAATAGTTTAAAATGACGTAGCAAGATCCACAAAGCGCATACGTATAGATTACAACCAAACCAATCCTTAGGTCCCATTACCGGGATTAA
>BJCO01662865.1:0-11741 GCA_018326465.1 Flaveria floridana | reverse complement strand
TAGTATCATCCATAACCATAAGAATCACCTGATCATCTTTATTCTTTGGTAAGTTGGAAAGCTTTTCATTTAACAGCATTTAAAGGAAACGAGGATACATGCAGAAACTGTCTTTTCCTTTCATCTCAATGTTCTCCTTCATATAGTTGAAGAACATCTTTAAGAAGCTGAATGGATGATTCAAAATCAGTGCTACAAATGCATTCTACATTAATCACTTAGCTCATCAAAACCCCCACGTCTTGAGGCAAGGCATCTAAGTACAACATAAGCCAAGTACTTGAACGGTGGACACATGTTGCTCTTCTTCAGAACTCCAGCATTGATATCCCCAGCATACTTGATTCTCAGGAAACATCACCGAACAACTAGGGGATGTAGCTTGACTGGATGATTCTCATCTTCTCCCAGTTCTAGAACTCGCCTTAAGTCGACTTCTCCAATATCAATTGCTTCTCCAAAGATCGAGCTATGAATTCTGTATGGTTCTACACTTCTGTCTACAACAACATTCTCCTAAAATGCCTGCTGCATCGATCTGTAAGGGGTACAGGCTGTTGAAATAGCCTTGTAGATCCGGGAATGACTTAGGAATTCTATGATTCCGACAAACTCAGCAGCATTCCTTGATGTGGTGTTAAGATAAGCACAAATATTGTGCTTCGTGTTCATCATCCATCTCTCTGCCATTTTACTGTATCACACACCAAAAACACCCAACAGTATGTTAGTACAGTTGAGCATACAAGAAAGTTTTAAGGTTTGAACAAAACTCATGCTACTGATTCAATCATACAACTAGACTATACGAATGAACTCAGTCACACGATTAAGCATCCGACTGAACTTAGTCATGCGATTGGTCATGAGATTTGGCCAGTCGTACGACTGGATGACCGATTGGTTTAATCATGCGATTGAACCCTGCGAATGGTTCAATCATACGATTGAAGTTCATCATTATGTCCAGTCGCATACCGACGATTCGAGTCCAAGAATTCTTGATTTTGGTCAATTAGTTATCAAAACGTACGTGTTTGGTGTCCTTAGATGCGTCTATACCTGATAAAACGCTAGGTCTATCTTAATTATACTTTAATACTCATTTTGGGTTCAATTTGATGATGTCATTCTTGGTTTTTGGAAGTGACCGATTTCGCGTGTTCTGGTTCGGCTTAGAACAACGTAAATCTTGTAACTACTCTCACATTTACCTGTCACAATACACCAAACTGTTAGAAGTCGAAGGAATACGATTTGGTCGCAAGAAAAATTTGAAAATTCTCCCCCTCACTTAGCCGGTATTTTCAGAACCGTTTGAAAAGTGAAGTCTAGAGGGGCGATTGAAACCAATTTATACCCTAGTTGTTTTCAATCGTGCGACTGGGCCTAACCGCATGGTCCATACGTGCGACTAGAGACCGATCATGTGACTGGTTCATACTCATCCTTTCAATCGTGCGATTGGGCCATACTCTTGACAAGTCATGTGATTGGGCCATACTCATGATCCAATCGTGCGTTTGGCCCATACTCATGATCCAATCGTGCGATTGGCCCATACTCATGATCCAATCGTGCGATTGGGTCATACTCATGGTCCAATTGTGCGATTGGGTCATACTCAGGATTTCGACATAGTTTGGCTCAGTTTTGCACACAGTACCTCAGATTTAACTTTCTTGTCTATCGATCATCTCAGACATGACCTTTTTATCCTTTGATCACCTCAGACGTGATCCTTTTATCCAAAAACTTTCATTTGTTAAAATTTCTGTTCACCTCAGACGTGATCCTTTTATCTTTCATAAGCAATCTTTTCAATAGTTATTATTTAGTTTAATTTTATGACATTCACGGAGTTAGATCATGTCACATAGTCCGACACTGGCACATTGCACACATAAATAAAACAGAAAAACTTGAATTGTAAAATTGAAATAAGACATATTTTTGTAATTTTCAATTTAGGAGGGTTGAAAACACCTTAAAATCATTTAGAGTTATTCTCCTCTTGAACAGAACAGCTTCAAGCACTTACTACATTTAGAGAACGGTTCATATGGAATCATACAGGCAAAAACACAGTTATTTGGGACATTTTGTAAATATGTCAGTAACAGAAAAACTTGTATAAACAATTTACAAAATCTTTTCACCCAATGATCAAAGACACTAATAGGAAATCACGCTAGAACAGCTACACTACACACTTTGATTTGGAACATCGGGAAATGCAGCCAAGACAATGTCAGTATAATTTGTCCATTTAAATCCATACACAGATTTTTGACAAACATCGGTGATAGTTTAAGTGTATTAGATCAGCAAGTATTTGTGGATCCCAAGCTTATATGATAATCAACCTTCTTCAGGAGATTTTTGAGTGGTCTAGTGGTAAACAAACACAGAGCTTCAGATCAGTGCTATGCACCTCAAAGAAGATGTTTTGCAAGAAGAGACTATTCTAAGAGCTTTCAAAGAGATGCAAAGCCTCAGGTTAGTGCCATCGCACAGCAGAGAGGCGCAAACAACAATGAATTCTTAGAATATGTAGGTTATGCATTGCCTCAGGTCAGTGCCATCGCACAGCAGAGAGGCGCAAGACCTATCTTCTTTTTAGAGCAATATAATTAGACATTTAACGCAGCAACGACATTTGTCATCAACTCGATTGTGTTTAATATTTTTTTGAAGCTTTATGACATTTGTCATATTCATTGCTCAGATTTATGGTCATTTGCACACATTTGTGGCTTTCATTTGCTCCTCACCCCTTATTGGAAGATAGTTGATTGTGCAGACCAGGGATAAGGTGGGGACCCACAACTTGTTAATAGATTTAGTTTAAGTGAATCACCAATGATGTCTACTAGTGTATTTGTGTTAAATCTACCGACACATCGTATGATGGACTTGCACCCCTTAGATCTACTTTCTCCATGTATTCACGGAAACCGACTAACTTACTATCATTTTTCAACTTATTAGGCTTTGACATCTCAGATTTATAATTTTATGTGATTTTAAAATAATCTGAGTAGTGCAAAAAGGAAAATCTTTTTGGTGTCCTAAACAATTCGATGTCTGTGTACTATCATTTTCCATTAGAACTGAATCAGTTTCTCAGAGTTGTTGTCTTTGCCTTTCTCCCTTTTTTTATATAGAAACTATTCTCCACCTAAAATTTTAAAATAGAAAATCTTTTTATGATTTTGAGATTTTAAACACCAGAAATAAAAAACAAAAAAATTTAAACAAAAAAAATTGACGGACTATGAACTTAATTCCTCCGAAATTACATCATCTTTCTTTTTGATGCCGTTAACCTCTAACAAATTGTAAAATCGTGGTTTATCAAAATCTTTTGTACAGAGGTTGGCTCGTTGAAAATCCATGTTAATTTTAATCACATCAATTAAATGCTTTTCAAAACAGTCACGTATAAAGTGATATTTTATCCCGATGTGTTTAGTTTTAGGATGTTGTACCGGATTTTTAGTGACAGCACTCACAACAGAATTATGAATAAAGATATGAGTGTTAGTAAATTGCAAACCGTAGTCGCACATTTGTTGTTGAATCCATATGATTTGGGAATAGCAGCTTACAGCAGCAACATATTCGGCCTCACATGTAGACAGAGCAACGAATGTCTGCTTCTTTCATTGCCAAGTGACTAATCATCTTCCAAAGAACTGACATCCCGTAGAAGTTGACTTATAGTTCATGTTACAGCCTCCATAATCCGAGTCACTATACGCAGTAAGTGCAAACTCATCATCATGAGTATACCACAACCCAAATGTTGGTGTACCCTTCAGATAACAAAAAATCCATTTCACCCCTGATGAGATGGTTCACTTTAGGTTTTGAATGATATCTCGAGCAGAGACACGTGGCGTTCATGATATCAAGACGAGAAGTGGTGAGATACATGAGAGGTCCGATCATCCCACGATACATTATGGCATCTACCAAATCCCCATTTTCATTAATTGCCACATCGTGATTTGTGGCAAGAGGGGTACCAGCTACAGTGGCATTTTCCATGTCAAAGTGACTCAGCATGTCTCCCACGTATTTAGTCTGATGCAGGAAGATGTCGGTAGGTGTCTGACCCACTTGTAAACCTAAAAAGAACTTTATTTCTCCCATGGCACTCATTTCGAATTCAGCTTTCATCACTATTTCAAATTCTTTACATAGGTCTTCGTCTTTGGAACCGAAGATTATGTCGTCCACATATATCTGAACCATCA
Source organism: Flaveria floridana (assembly GCA_018326465.1). NCBI lineage: Eukaryota > Viridiplantae > Streptophyta > Magnoliopsida > Asterales > Asteraceae > Flaveria > Flaveria floridana. The sequence continues at coordinate 7,479 of BJCO01662865.1, read as the reverse complement.
GTAAATCACCATCTTTTTCTTTTATGAACAACATGCAGTCAATTACTCCCCTATGAAAACCATGTTTCACCATATGTGTGGAGAGTTTCTCATACCAGGCTCGAGGGGCTTGATACAATCCATACAATGCCTTGTATAGTTTGTATACCCTGTCCTGATGATAAGGATCTATAAATCCCTCGGGTTGACTGACGTATACTATTTCACGGATGTCACCATGAAGGAAAGCACTTTTCACATCCAGTTGGTAGACCTTGATTTTCATGTAGGATGCATAGGCGAGGAAGATCCTGATTGCTTCTATTCAAGCCACTGGAGAAAATACTTCATTGTAGTCCACCCCTTCGACTTGTCTAAATCCCCGAACCACTAACCGTGCTTTGTTTCTGATAATGACTCCTTGGTCATCTTTCTTGCAATGAAGAACCCATTTTGTTCCGATAACTTTAGGGCCCTTCGACCTATCCACCAGTGTCTAAACACCTAGTTTCTTAAATTGTAGAAGTTCTTCTTGCATTGCATTAACCCATGCCTCATCTTTCAAGGCATCACTCATATATTTGGGCTCAATTTGAGAAATGAAACGTTTATATGCCGCTTTATGAACATATCCGTTTTCCATTATAGCTGCATAGTCTGCAGTGTACAACTAATTTCTTGTCTGTACCGTAGAGAAAAGGTCCCCGATAATGTTTTCAGGAGGATGATTGACACTAGTCCTAGTCACTAGAGTGCTAGGAACAACCACTTCAGATTCCAATTGAGTGATTACTGGTTCATCTTCAGTAGGTTCATTTCCACCCACTGGAGTACTCTCACCCAAGCTAACATGTTCCTTATTGTTTGAGTTTGCATTTACTCCCTCCTCATCGTTAGATGTGTAATCACTGACCTCTTGTTCTGGCCCTGAAGACCCAGAAACACCATCGAATGGTGTTGTTGAGTTGGATTCAGATTAGGAGTGTTCTGAACATCATACATTATCTTAGCTGTCACCTCATCTTCAGAATATTTAGGAGGGAAATTAAAGGACTTGAAAAATCCATCATAATCAAAGAATGATGATGGACCTTTCCCTGCCGGAGGGGTGGTGTAGCGTTGAACATCCACATTGCACCACACTTCAACTTGACCTGTAGCATTGTTGTAAACCTGTTTGTTAGGAATATTGTACCCCAGAAAAATGCCCTCCTCTGCCTTTTCACTAAACTTGTCAGTCTGAGTTTTCTTCAACAGCATACATGGAGCTCCAAACGGTTCCAAATACTGTAGATTCAGTTTATGTTTTTGTAGCAACGCATAACAAGTTTTACCATGACACTTGACAAAAAGTACTCGATTGGGAGTGTATCATGCATTAGCAACTGCCTCATTCCAGAATTAAACTGGTAGTTTCGAATCTGCCAACATAGTCCTCGTAGTTTCGATCAAGCTTCGGTTTTTACGTTCAGCAACTCCGTTCATCTATGTAGTATAAGCAGAAGAAAATTGATGGACAATACCCTTCTTTCTGCAAAAGGCATCCATCCCCTGATTCTTAAATTTTGTGTCATTTTCTGAATGAATCTTCCTCACTTTCAACTTATACAGAGATTCCAGTGTAGTACCTAAAACCTTGAATGACTCAAACGTCTCTGATTTTGCCTTAAGAAACATGACCCATGAAAACCTCGAGTAATCATTAGTTACCATAAAGCAGTACCAGTCCCCTGCAATGCTTTTAGTACTCATAGAACCAAATAAATCCTTGTGCAAGAGCTCCAGTGGTATCTCAATTGAATGAACTTTCTTTGATTTATGAGATTTCTTAGTCTGTTTACCTTTCTTGCATGATATGCAGAAATCTAGAAGCTAAAAATTTTAACCAGATTATTTTGAACCAAATAATTCATTTTCTATGGATTGATGTGTCCCATTCTCCGATGCCATGAGATGGAGTCTTTCTTTATGGCTTTAGATAGGAAGCACTGTGCATCTGACTCAGTAGTAGAAGCTCTTGACATGTCCAAGACATACAAGTTATTATATCTTGAAGCTGACATCAAGATTTGCTCCTCGGGGATAACGTATTCCTTCTTTAGTATGTAGCACTTCTTCTCATCGAACATCACTTTAAACATTTTATCACATATTTAGGAAACCAATAACAAATTGTTTTCCAGTTGCTGAACATAATTTACTTTATCAAAGTTCACTTTCCCATTTCCCGCTTCACCTTGCATTGTTATGTATCCCCCTTTATTTCCAGCAAATGATACATGTCCCCCTCTTATTTGTTTGACATTGAAAAGGAGAGACGGAATCCCGATCATGTGCCTAGATGCCCTACTATCAATAATTTAGGTGTTAGTGATAGCGCTGTAGCGGACAACCTGCACAAAACAGAAATGATTAGCTTAGGAGTGGGACCCTAGCCTTTACCGTCTTGGGTTTCGCTAGAGGCATCACACATCACAAACTCCACCCACTGTCCTTGAGTAGTTGGAGATTCTAACTGCTTCATCTTGTTTGCACTATCAGACATACTTAGTGATTTGGCTTTCCATATGCCATTCTTGTGTAAGGACTATTTATTATAAACAAACGACTGGTTGATTGTGTGAACCTGTGGTTTGCTTTCATCACCATATTGCACCTCAGTCATCACAGCTTTGCAAGTGGCTTGTCTGGGTTGCCTGTGGTGTTGTGGAGGAGTGGTTGATCTTGATTTTGTAAACCTTGGTTTATTTTCATAAAAATTTTAACCCTCCGTCTAGGTGTCTGATAGTAAGGACAATTTGGAGATATATGTCCCCTTTCTCCACATTCGTAGCAGGATCTCAATTCAACTACCCTGGGAGATCGTTTGTGTGGTGGAGAGTATGGTCTAGGATTGGCCTTTTTCTTTTCCATTTTTAGTTTTTTACCTTCTTTAACAAATTTAATTTGTTTCACATTTTGATTAGAACTTTCTTTAATTTTATTAAAATTATGATGATGGCCTTTTTTATGAGATCGTAATTCAGGAGTTTTTGATATTGAAACAGACTGGTTTAAACCTGAACTGGAAGTTGCATGATCATCTTCTTCATCCCAATTTTCAATGATTACTTCTTCTTTAGTGCCCGAAGTAGATGCACTTTGGTCAATAACCGGTTGTACAGGTTTAACTGTGGTATTCGGATCACTGACAAGAGGAGTGGTCACCACATAATCCTTGATTGGGTGATTATTTATGGGTCTACATTTTGTGTTTAAAAGAATTGCATGTGGTGGTGGCACTTCTTGATAACCAATCCCTTCCCCCCCCATTTCTTACTTTGACTAAGTTCTTCACAATATGAGAAGAACTTGCAAGACTATGCAGTTTCTAATTTAAAGATTCAATTTCAACTTGAAGAATGGCCTTTTCTTTCTTTGTTTCCTCTATAGTAGTTAGAATTTAATGTCATTAGCTTAATTAAAAGCAACAACTTCAGTTTCCCTAAGCTGCTTCCCTAACAGATCAATCTTTTCTTTGAAACAACTTTCATTTTGTTTTAACACCCGGTTAACTTATGTGCAAAGTTTTAAGTCATTTACTAAACTGTCATTGTGATTTAACAACTTAGAAAATTTTAAATCTATGCCTTCACGGAACTTATTACATTCTTCACATTCATGTTTATCAAACAGTGGTATTTACCTGTGAAGTGTCGGAGGTGTCAGCCATGAGAGCAAAGTGAGATTTCTCATTATTTATAAACTCTGTGCAAGTAGCAGACAATTCGTCCTCCACCAAATGTTCAACTGCGTCCATAGCTTCCTCTAAGTCTGAGTTTGCATTATCAACCAAGTTATCTTTCACTTACTGAATCATCATCTAGATCATCCACCAGAGCCACATTAGCTTCACCATCAGAAATAAACCTAAAAGTCCAGTCCTGTCTTTCATCTACTTGAGCTACTATAGCTTTGGATCCCTTGCTTGTTGAAGTCTATTTCTTTTCCTTGTCCTGTCAATTGTTTGAGGTGAAAGAATTACCATTTCCTATCTTCTTAGGATTCACACACCCTCTTTTGAAATGCCCCTTTTCTCCATAGTTAAAGCATATGACTTTGGTTTTATCAAAACCAAACGTTGTGTCTTTGGTAGCAATCAGATTTTGTCGAGTCTTCTTCACAAATTTCTTTGCTCTTCTAACAACGCTACCAAGGGCCCACATTATATCAATTCTTTCCAATTCAGCCTCATCAACCTGCTCATAATCTTCTTCAATAAGATGACAATTTTCTATCTTTCCAGCAACCAACCTATCATATGAGTGTACTACTGTAGAAAGAAGATTCATATGTTCCTTGGCAACTTCAATTGTAACATTTCCCAAGTTCTCAGTCTTTAGCTTTATATGATTTGAGTCAGAGGTGTTGCATTGATATCCTGATGATCCAGACGATTCACTTCCAGATGACCCACTCTAGGAGTGCCCAGCAGTGTTAGATACAAAAGCTGTCTGAATAGGTGCTCCTGAAGAAACTGGTGCGGCTCGCAGTGTCCCGCCCCCCTCCCCCCCCTGAATGATCGGTGCGGCGGTTAGGTGTATGCTCCCTTCTTTTACTTATATTTAAGCCTTAGTTCCTCCTCCCTCAATTTCAAGATAAAGTCGTTGATGTCTAGAGTTGCTAATGTATCATTTTATCTCAGATTTGAAACAAAAGGATCCCATTTATCTGGCAGCCCATCAGTGAAACTTGAAACTTTATCTTCCATAGATGTAGTAACCCTATGTGTGTGTAGATCACTCATCAAATGATAAAATCTGTCTATTATATCTACCAAACATTCATTTTTGATGGATGAGAAATTATCATTTCTTGAGAGCCTTTTCTTTAAGAGCCTTTAAAGTAGCATTTCTATCATACCTCTTTTCCAAAGCTGACCATAATTTCTTTGACTGATTATGTTCTAAGAACTGATGAAAAATATTTTTTGAAATTGACTGGGTCAGTAGAGCATATGCTTTCTTCTCAGCATTGTGTGCTACCTTTTGTGTGCCATTCATACCACGTAGAGTAAGTTTAACACCATTTGCCCTAACAGGTGTAGAATAGCCCGTTTCAATTGCTATCCATAAGTTCAGGTCAACTCCATTAAGATATAACTCAAAACATTGTTTCCATTGAGGGTATTCATCCAATGTTAACAATTTTGGTGGTTTGTTACTATTTACAATTTCATTCTCCAACAATAACAATTATTGAATCTTTGAGTCCTTTCCGGCAGTAAAAGCTGAGTTCTGATCGTCCATATTCTCAAAGTTTGATGAAACATGATGTCAATTAATCAAATCTGATTTTCTAATGTGATTGGACTCAATAGTGTGATTGAGGGATGCGATTGAAGGATGCGACAGAGGTCAATCATACGATTGAAGTGTACGATTGGGTTTAGTCATGCGATTGAATCAAACGTGCACTGAAAACCCTGATTTTGAGAAATTAGAGATTTTAACCAAGTTTAGACTCAAAAACAATTTCAAACACACCAAGAACAGTATTCAAACGAAAATTTTAAAACTTTCTGCTAAAGCACACGTCAAAAACATGTTTTATATCGAAAACCGAGAATTTTAAACAAAACACCGATCGAATCCATGAAGAATCAAAAGCCTTGGCTCTGATACCACTTGTTAGGACCGTTTACGTACGGAGTACTAACAGACTCAACATAGAACCGAATCAAATAGTGCGGAATCCTATTTGAATGGCGACCTAATCAAGGAAATCGCAAACCCGGATCAAACTAACGATTAAACAACATTAAGTACAGATAGGAATTGATCCGGGACGAACTCTGAAGTTGGATGTACTCTAGAAATCGCTCTGGATGGCTAGGTATGCGGGAAATCGAAGTGTCACGGTTTTCCACGAATTATGTGGTATTTATAGGTTGCTGTATACAGTCATATGACTGAGACATAAGCATGGTTCAGTCGTACGACTAAGTCATACGATTAATCTGTAAATACATGTGTGCCTAGTTTCTGAGCTTAATGTAATATGTCTTTATTGTCTTACACATATGTAATTGAATGGGTACTTTGATGAAATACAAAGTGTGGTTGTGCTTATAATGTTTAATATTTCATTAATGAGTAGTTTAACGCTTAGTGGACTAACTATATAGGTTTGTGGTTGTTTGAATTAATCTTAGTAATGTAATGTTTAAGAAATATTTTCATAATTAGTAATGTGAAGTTATCATACGAATGGCCCATGCTAATGGACCATACGCATGAACAACTTCAGGCGAATGACTCATTCGCACGACTGAACCAGGAGACTAGATCAGTCGCATGTTGTAACATGAGATTGGCTCAGTCGCACGACTGAACACTCAGTCGTGCGAATGGATCAACCGCATGGCTCAATCGCACGACTGAACCTTACTAATGGTTCAGTCGCCCGAATGATAAACACTAACCTATAAATGCCACTTAAATCGTGAAAAACGAGGAACTTCGAATAAATACGTACCCTAGCCGTCCAGAGACCTCTAAGAACCTGTTCCAAGTTCATAGATCGCACTAGATCGATTACCCATCGTTCTTAACGTTTAGATTCAATCTACAATTGATTCTATGTGCGATCGCCAATCAAACAAGATTCCGCACTATTTGATTCGGTATACATGTTTATTAGTTAGTATTTCATTCAATACTTGATCCTAACAAGTGGTATCAGAGCCTTGGCTCTTGATTTACGTGTGATTCAATCATTCTTGATATAAAAATTGAACTCAGTCGCATGGTTCACATGCAAGATTGAACTAGAATGAATTCAACCAGGTTAATTAGAACTGATTTGTGTTGTGTGGTGATCTAATGCCTATATGTCTTGTGTTACAAATTGATGGCTGACAGGTGGACCATCAACCCTAAGAACAACATATGTGCTCATTTAGATGCTACGACTCGGAATGGTGCCGAGTTTGCGGAGATCATTGCTTTTCTCAAGCGATCCAGGATCTACAGGGCTATTTCCACACCATGCACTCCCTATAGGTCTATTCAGCAGGCCTTCTGGGAGTGGGCATCGGTTGACCGCTCACACGAGCCATACGGTATCAGGAGTTCCATTTTTGGTATAGACATAGAGATTACTGCTGAGGATATCTGACGGGTACTTGGTTTGGGTGACGATGCAGACCACCCTACCAGACTTCACCCACTGACGGTTAGAGGGTGCTTCTTAAGGATGAAGTACGTTGGGGATATCAACGCAAGTGTGCTCAACAAGAGCAACCTGTGTCCCCAGTACAAGTACTTAGCACATATCATCCTTAAGTGCTTGGCTTCGTGAAGGGGTGGGTTTGATGATCTTTCAGACCAGATTCAAAATGCCTACGTGGCTCTGGTACTGAACCACCCTTTCAGCTTCTCGAACATGATATTCTCTTACTTGATAGAGAATCTGGAGGCTAAGGGCAAAGAGGGTTTCTGCATGTACCCTAGGTTTCTC
>BJCO01662833.1:0-15746 GCA_018326465.1 Flaveria floridana | reverse complement strand
CGGTGGGGGTGTCTCTGGTGGGGGTGTCGCCGGTGGGGGTGTCGCCGGTGGGGTTGTCGCCGGTGGGGGTGTCGCCGGTGGGGGTATCGCTGGTGCAGGGGTTGTGGGTGGGTTGTGGGTGGGTTGTGGATTGTTTCTTCAACAAGAGAGGCAGAAGAGTAGAAAGAGGAGCAGTGGCTGATTGGGTCAGCGATGCCAACAAAACAGACTCTGTCAGATGAATAGACCGGGTCAGACGATGCGGTCAGCAACAACAAACGCGCTGACTGGCTGACCGAGTCAGCCAGTCAGTGGTCAGAAGCCGGGTCAGTCATTTCAAACAGCCCCTAAATACAAGAACTCTAGATTCAGCTAATTATTCAATTTAGTTGGGAGTTGGGAGTTGGGACCACGCATAACAAACAATTTATATTACTAACATTTCATGTTCATTTATGAATATAAACAAAACACACTAAAATAATAGCAATTAAATAGGTAATGACTACAACTCAATAAACCGTTTTTTAAGTAGTGTCTTTTTAATTTTTTTTTTCAGTATCTCTGAAAGTCAAGTAATAAACTGTGTTTTATTAAATAAACATGATGGAAATGATGGGAGAATGTGGAAGTAAGAATAAGTATATATGAGTGATGAATCTAGTTGCTAAAAATAAAAAGTTGATAGAGAATTCAACAAGGAAAATTATTTTTACTTTTGAAAATGAAAGTTAGGAAAAAATTAAATATAAAATTATGAAACTTTAAATGTTAACATTTTCAAATAATTCACTCTATAGTCCAAGTATAAATTTAATAAAATCCCCAAAACAAGTTGAAAGATCAACCCGTATATTAAACAAGTCATGTTCGTATCAACTCCGCTATTAAATGAATCATTTTGGGTTAACCGTATTTTAAAAAAAAATAATCAACCTAGAATTTGATATTTTCATGTCGTATTTTGGTTTGTGTTATGAATAGTCACCTCTAATTGGGGCACTAGATATGTAGATGATGAAATAGTTCAAGTATGATTTTTTGTATTTTCATTAGTAACTAGTTTTTCTTCTGTTTGGCTTGTCAAAAATCATAAAATCGATGTTTCATGGCTAAAAACTACTAAACTTTAGTGACGAAACTCGAAAAAAAATAAAATATCACTTATATAGTTTAGTGATCAGACTCTAAGATCCTAATATTTAGTGGCTAAAGTAAAAACAAAAAACAAATAGGTGGTCAAACTTTAACATTGTAAACTTAAGTGGCGAACAAAAAAGTATGATTAAATTTGTAATGCCATTTTTGAGACTTGCAAGACATTTTACACAAATTGAATTTCACTCAAACTTCTTGGTTCCTAGTATTAGATAAAACCTTTACAACAATATGCTCGGTTGTCGAACCAACACCAATAAATGAATGAGATTGAGCACTTTCGAAAGCCATAACATTCATAACAAGACTATTTTTTTATGTTTTTATAGTTCGGTTTTGACTTTTCTAGTGTTGTAATTAACTAATACATTCAACATTTATCTATACTAACTTGAGGGAGGGAGGTGGGGGGAGTTTAAAATGGCATATAAAAAGTCACCAGAGAAGTAATATAACAGCTCTAAAACAGTGTCGTAGCAATTAATTTTTTTTTCAATTGGCAGGAACTGTTGATTTTTGTCGGATTAGCAGGTTCCAGAGCAGTATAGAGTTGGAACCGGTTTGCATTGGGGAATGCAAAACTGGGTTAGAACAACCGGGTTTTCTCTGACTGGGACCGATTCCTCTATATACTAGTTTGAAATGGGTCTGGTTCGGACCCAAAACCTCATCTTTAGTGAGGAGGACCTCTAGCCCACCCGGGTTAAATAACTTATTTGTTTGCAAATTGCAACGTAAGTTAATTAACCTAAAAGAAAATCTAGTGAGGAAAAAATCTAGAACTTCATTCTCAACATTGGTTTTTAGTTATAGTATATTCTAATAAATATGTGCACCTTTACAAAACACAAGACACTTAAATAACATTTTACCACCAAAGCCAGCCCCGAGCCCACAGCGGCCCAACCCTCCACATCACATTTGAAGAAGCAAGAAGTAGTACTGGGCTGGCCCAGCCCATCATCATTAACTTAAAATTTGTAGAGCTTCCAAACTGGGCCAAAGTTTATGATAATCATATATGATATAAGATTACAATCGATGATCACTAGACAAATCTGGACAAATTTTATTTAGTTTCCAGATTTCATAGGAATAGAAAAGAAACATAGATTTGTTTATTTAAGTGAGATGTAAACGACACTAATCTTGTAAGTTTTGTGGATTTTGCCATGTAATTGGGCAAAGTAATATGTGGGAATAATTGAAAACAAATGGAAGTGAATTCCAGTTAATCATAAGCAAACTTTTTTTTTTTTAAAATGAAAATCATTAGAATAAAGAAAAAGAAAATAACAGAAGAGAAGAGAAGAAAGAGTCGCAGATTCAGGAGTGGGGAATGGACGGTTTCAAACAACACTGTTTATCAATGGAGAATCACAGACGAGACTTCCATTAACGATCTGTAAGATTGTAACTGACGAAATTCCATAGGCAACCTTCTGTCAAAGAAATGGATGAGGAAATTAAGTTCGCGACAAACTATCAACGAAGTTTATTATTGATTGACAATTTTACTGGCGGATTGTTGACAAGTTTTGCTAAGTTGTTAAATGTAACAAGTTATATGGGTTACCGATTAATTTTCTTTAACGTGAGACATCATTACTAATGGACTTGTTTTTTTTATAACTTTACAACCATATATACGTTGGAAAGTTGTTAGTAGACAAAAAAAATTTTGAAAAAAAAAATTGTCATGTTAAATTTTCTACAAAATAAAAATAAATTATAAATATTGTAAATTATATTAAAAAATATACAAATAATATAAAAAAACTTACAGTTACTAAATATAACACAGCTTGTTTATATATAAAACCAAAGATAATTACATATATATGTGGGGGGGGGGTAGCGGTTTTTTAGATTTGAATATTAAATTATGGCTAAGTCTTTGTAGTTAAAGTGATGAAACTTTTGTTGTGGTAAAGAATTCGAACTCTGGCTATAAATAGTGCAGATTGGGTGGAGTAGGATGGATATGATAACATCCAACCATTAAAAATAGAGCTTTATAGAATTTCTACAATAAGTTAAGTGTAAATTACTAAAACTACAAAAATTAAAAATTAGTTACCATAGTGACCCTTGTGATTAGTTGTCATTTTTATCCCTTACTTCACAATCTTGCTTCGTCCATGTGATATAAAACCCTACTTTTTTATCTGGCTGCTACAACATATGAGATAGTGGGAGCTTTCTAGAGGCACGACATTGCAATATCGGTGGCATGTGCACAATTTGTGACGGTGTGATTAGGCCACAACATCTTCAATTAGTACTTGTGAGGTATATTAGTCCATATCATATATCGGGGACATATGGATCGATACTAAGTTATGTGTGCGTGCGTGTGTGTGTGTGTGTGTGTGTGTGTGTGTGTGTGTGTATATATCATGGATGGTTTGTGTGTATGGTAACATCTAATCACACTATAAGTGCAACGTTATAGGCTTTTGTAGCCTTATGGGGGTCGAGTTCTATTGAGCATCTATTATGGCATGGATTACAACCGGTCTACTGATTTAGCTATTCAAGTATTTATTTCTGTCATTCAACAAGATACACAGTTTAGAATTTTACTTGAAATGAAAAGGTGCTTGAAAGGAAGAATAGAGTTGTGGTGGGGAACGATTAACTTTTTAAACAAGATTATTATTCAGATTGTGTCATAATTTTCCAATAGGGGGTCATTTAAGATACATATCCTATTTACGCGGGCTTAAAAATCATGGATCTATTAGAAGAAGCGTGCAAAACGTCATAACTTATGTTTTAGGTTGTGAATATGTCAAAGGGCTAAATATAAGAGGTTTTTACTCTTGATCTCTCACAACCTTTACCCAGTCCTAAATCTATATACTTTGACATATCCATAGACTTTATGTGCTAAACCTATTGCTTTGTCACATCCTTTTTCAGGAGTTTATATTGCTCAGCTGATGCTTGAAGTGTTTTCAAGATACATGGTTGTCCTAGTACTATAGTGTCCAATAGTGATCATATATTTCCTAGTAAATTTTGGTATGGATTTTATAAAGTTACAAAGAGTTCGTCTAAATCCGGTTTCTACATACCACCCCAAATCTGATGGACAAACAGAGGTTTTAAACAAGTGTTTGAATGTGACGAATTCTCTCATGTAGTAGCCTAAATGGTTAACATTAGCGGAGTGATGGTACAATACTACCGAACACTGTACTATTACGATGCCTTTACTTGAAGCCTTGTATGACATTGCTTCTTGTTATCATTTTCAGTTGCTACTTGCAAGACACACACGCACACTGAAAAACACTCGCCTCCTGCATCACCACCACCACCACCACCACTACCACCACCACCACCACCACCATGATGATAGCAGCAAAAAACCTCTTCACCAGCCCCTCAATCCACCAACCCCTAACATTCTCCAACCCCATATCCCAAAAACCCTCAAGATTCCAATCCTTACGCCTCAAATCATCTTCACAATCCATCCTCACAGAGCCCCTATTAACAACCCCTGCAAAAACCCGCGTCAAAATCCTCTCAGAAGCCCTCCCCTTCATCCAGAGGTTCCGCAGCAAGACCGTGGTGGTCAAATACGGCGGCGCCGCCATGAAATCCGAAGCCCTTCAAGCCGCCGTCATCGCCGACCTCGTTCTCCTCTCTTGCATCGGGCTTCGCATCGTGTTCGTCCACGGCGGCGGCCCCGAAATCAACCAATGGCTTGATCGATTGGGGATTCAATCGAGCTTTTTGAATGGATTGAGGGTTACAGACGCATCGACGATGGAGATTGTGTCGATGGTGTTGGTGGGTAAGGTGAATAAGCATCTGGTGGGGCTGATTAACAAAGCCGGTGCGACGGCGGTGGGATTATGTGGGACCGATGGTCGGATTTTCACTGCTGTACCTTCGCCCAATTCGGATCGATTAGGGTTTGTGGGGGAAATTGCTCGTGTGGATACATCAGTGCTGCAGCCTTTGATCAATGATAATCTGATTCCTGTGATTGCATCAGTGGCTGCTGATGGGACGGGACAGTCGTATAATATTAATGCGGATACGGCTGCAGGGGAGCTCGCGGCGGCTTTAGGGGCGGAGAAGCTGCTTTTGTTGACGGATGTAGCGGGGATTCTTGAGGATAAGGATGACCCTGCAAGTTTGGTGAAGGAGATTGATGTGGGAGGGGTGAGGAAGATGATGGATGAGGGGAAGATTGCGGGTGGGATGATCCCGAAAGTGAATTGCTGCGTGAAGGCGTTGGCGCAAGGGGTTAAGACCGCGAGTATCATTGATGGGCGGTTGGATCACTCGTTGTTGTTGGAGGTTCTCACGGATGAAGGTGCTGGCACGATGATCACGCGATGATCACATGATGATCATGAGGTAAGGTTTAGTTTGTGTTGATGTTTAATGTTGTTTGTTTTTTGATTATGTTAGAGATGAAAGTGTCATTGATGTAGCTTTGAGGTCTCTTGGCAAATGAGTTGGTAAATTAATAAAGTTGAGATTTTGGGTGTTGTTATTATGGTTTGCAAGATGCTCGTTTGTTGCCATGTTGTAACTTTTGAGTGTTATGATCAAGATTGAGTTTTTGCATATGATAAGTTTAGTTTAGTAAGTGTAAGCTCATTTGACCATAGACGATATGTAGTAGTTATTGGTTAACAATCTTGCAAATCATAATGCTCGCATAAATCGTGCTATTAGTTCAACACAAACTACTAGAAGTAGTTGAGCTCATGACTTTGCTACCTTTAGGAAGATATATGCATGCAATTTGAGGTTGGTTAAGGTTTACATTAGTTTTATCTTGTAAAAAAACATGAAATTTAAGGAATTGTTTATGAATTATGTTATCAATACATTAAAATGTGAAGCCGTAGCTTTTCAATCTACGGATCTACCTACCCCAAACAATAGGTATTGCGCTCGATGATAGAGTTTTGGGTTTCATTTTCACTCATCGTGTGATTGCCAACACTATATGCAACGCACTACAAACATGAAAAGTGCCACCTTTTTCAAGATTAACCTTCAAAACTCATCTCCAAAAGGTTAAAGAACACAATGTGGTCAACTATACTTTAAATAGAAAATAGATTCTCTATGGCGTTTTTAGCATTCTGTAACCCTCCCATATCATAGTGTTTTGCCAATTCCCACTAAATCATTGTGGTACTTGTTTGGTTTAGGCTTCGTATGAATTAGGATGGAACAACAGGGTTCGACCAACCCTAGTTTTAATTGGCTCAGTTTAGTCATTTTGTTAACTAAGGAATTAATTCATTTATATCTCTTTTATTTGTAAGTTATTATCACTTAATAAGAGAAACCTCTAGTTGCCTCCGTGGACGTAGGTTGCACAGTACGACCGGCCATGTTAAATATCTCTTGTTTAAATTGTTGTTGTTTGTGCTTTGACCTAACAACTCACTCTTGATTGCTATTAAATCTTCCCCCTGTTCGTCTGTTCAGGGCCCACTTCCAGGGTTTTCTAGCCACCATTAGTCGCCAACCTAGCTCGCTGCTAAGGTTTTCCAATCACCACCACCTGTTGCTCGCAATCTCTAGAGCAACAGGAAACCACCATCGCTGTACCAGACTAGGGTTTTGTTCTGCTGCCATCGATCACCGTTTAGGTGCTGCTGATTTACAAAACTGATCGCTAATGGTTCCGTTTTCTATTTGCGATCGTTTTCTGTTGCAGTTTTGATACTGTTGTTTGGATTAAGGTCACATTTAATTGAGTTGTTTGATTGTTAGTTGTTTTCAAAACTCAAGTGCGTTATCAAACTCATTTGCTTTTAATTTTGTGGAACTAACATCATAGAATAATGTTTTAATAGAACAAAACTCTAGTTCATGCAGCGGACCATTCTTGTGTTTGGCACTATTCTCAGTTCTGACTTGTTTATTAAACATTTGTACTTTGGAATAATTATTGACGACGAAAAAACTAGAATCGAGAAATTCGATGATCAAGATTATAGACGGTGGACGATGCAAATTGAGGATTTCTAGTGCAGAAAGATTTGGATGCTATTATGACAGGTTCATACCTTTTTCACTCATGTGGTCAAGTTGTTGGTGTCACAGACTGGATTGTCTCAGCCTCGCTGATCATTGGATTCATCACATCCATTAGAACTTCAGTCGTTTACAAAGTGCCTCTATTTTTTCCTTTGACAACTACAAGATCATTGCATTTAATTTTGTGGTCATCCCACAACCTGATAGAGTTTAAGTTATTTTTTGAGGCTAGGAATGACTTGAACAAGGTCTAGTGTTCAATAGAGTCTTCAATTCTATATCCTCCATCCCTCATTCCCCATCATTATAGGTTATATCAACTTTCGTTCTAGTGGTGTTCAATAGAGTCTACACAACAGATAAGAACATCCTATATCAACTTTCGTTCTATAACTTTTGAAACTGATGGACATTAATTTCTTAAACACTTAATTTCTTTGCAGTTCTAGCATTGAATATCTTTCCTTGGTTTTGACCTTTTTTCTCTACTTTCACCTGCCTCGAGTAGTATCATTTTCTTTCATTCTACCTCCCCATTCAAAGCACAACAAAGCACTTTGATTCACTTGAGGTCCTCCTAATATCCTCCCCGAAATCAAGCCTCTAGCACCTTTCAAAAGTAAGCTTAGTAGTTTCCAGTGTTGTAAAAATCGCTAAGCGCTAGTCGGGCGGTGAGGTACCGACTAGCGATTAATCGGGAGTAACTGGGATTAATCGGTTTGGAAATTTTATATATAATTTTCATTTTTATATATATACACATTTTTATATATAAGTTTTATAAATATGTTTAGTTTAATATATATATAAACAAATCTAGCCAGAATTTTGAAATTTTTGTCGGAATTTTTTAATTTCGCGCGGAATTCCATTGGAATCTCGCTAGAAATCCGCCGGAATCTCGCCGGATTCTGCAAAAAATGCAGATCAGGAGCCGATTAACAGCCGCCTAGGTCTGATTAGGCCCGATTTCTCCCCGAATTTGACCAATTTGACCGAATAGCAATTTTGGGCTCCGATTAGGTAAAATCCAATCGACCAGGTCCTGAATACGGACTAATCGCAAATTAATCGGCCTACTAGTCCCATTTTTACAACATTGGTAGTTTCTAATGGACTACCAAATGCAGTGATAGGCCCTGGCTAACTTTCAATAATGAAGATGAAAGTAATTATTGTTGGACTTTATCATCAAACTTGATATCAACCGACCCTAATTGAGAGAGAATATAGTTAAAGCTCTTGCTATGAGTTGTAACAAATCCTCCCTGTTTCAGCCTTATGTTTACCAATTTTCTAATTAAAAAGACTTTGTTTGCAGTAGACAACTTCTCATACATATTTGACAGCACATCCATAATATCGTTTAATGTCGTTTCTTTTAGAATGTTAAAAGCAACATTCTTGATCACAAAAACAGCTCTCTTGTCAAGTGTTGTCATAATGTCTTTTTCGGTTTAAGCTCCCCGGTTAAGGCAACGACACAAGTAATTATTGTAGGCAACTTTTAAAATATTGTTTAAGTTTTTCTTTCTCTACCTCTAAATGGCAACTCATTTAATTTTGAAGTCATTAAGTATATTTGGTGAAGTACTAATGAACTCGTTAGATAATAAACTTCTAAAATACAAATTGCAGTTTTAAAAACATTAAAACATTTTGTTTATTTTTTCAATAGTAACCCAATCCGATAGATGGTAAGTCGTAACATTTCCACAACTCATAAAATATTATGAAAGGCTATTAAATTTTCTTTTTGCTCAATAGCCTTTTCAAGCATGTTACAAGTTAAATTTCATGTAGTACCAATTCAAAACTAAGCATTTGGAATTTGCGTTTTTACAAAACGTGAGATACTTATTATATCTTTTATTGTTGCTAAAAATGTCACTTAACATTCTTTTAAAAAGCATCTTTTGTTGGGTAAATCATTTTTAAATCGTCTCGAACGGCTAAGTTTATAATGTATGAAAAAATCTACTATGAAAAAACACATAATCACAAATTGGTTTATATGTCATTTTTAAATGTCCTATCACAAGCGTATTATTTGACGCATTATCAAAAGATATTGACAAATTTTGTATTCTAATTTAAACGTTTTAACAACTTTGTCAATAAGATAAAAAGATATTTTCACTGGTGTAAGATTAATCAAATAATTCAAACGCAATCTTAGGTTTCATCATTTGTCACGATTCAGGTTCAACTCAATGGGCAGTAACACAAATGTACAAGTTCGGTGAACCGTAAACAGTTGACCAAACATCACTAGTTAAATTAACATCAGTTTGTAAATTTTCAAAGTAAGAAATTAATTTATTTTTAGTTTTTTCATATTTTTAAACAAGCACTTCTAAGTGTAGCACGACTTACATATGTGTAAGGTCGTTGGAGAGTTTGTTGAATTAGCCGAGTCAAAGTGCTTGAATGGTAAGATTTCTTTGATGACAAAATGTGTCATTTGCTTTCGAATCGCATCAACATTGTAAGTTCATAAATTTTCTTTACTTGTCATAAAAGTTTGATCACTAGACGATTCATCTTTTAACACTTTGCAATATTTTGTTTGGATGTGGTTTTTCAACATAGAATTCGCATGCTTTGAGAAAAGTTTGAAACACAACTTGCAACGAGTCTTGTTTGGACCCGTCTAGTTGCATCAAATCTCTGGGTTCCTTGTAGTAGGGATAACCCAAACAATTACATTTTGAGAAGAGGTATCACACCCAACCAAAGAGTGAGCACTAAATGAAGACATTTTGAGAGTTTTTTCGAATGTGAAGAGTAGTGAGCGTTTATAAGTTTTTTAAAGTGTAAAGAGAGTTTTTTATTGTTGTGATTCCACCAAAACTACAATCATTTCATTGTAGTGTATGAGGGTCAAATTGATGAAATGAAAAAAAAAACAGTTAGTTTTTGGCTCCAACGACTAGTTTTTTAACTTGCGATGAAAATGGTTTGTAACCGGTAACCAGTTTTTGCTTGGGAAATGTCAAACCGGCTAGGAACCGGTGCTTCAGGCCAGGCCCAAACCGGTTTGGGCCGAACCGGTTTTTTTGGTCCATTAAAACAGGTTTGTGATCTCGAACTGTTTTTTTTTTGTCATGTCTAGGGCTGTCTATGGTGGTACTGCCTTGTAGGCGGTGGTAGTAGCTAGCTTATGTAAATGTTGGTTGGGTTCCACTTGACAGCCGATGGAGATGCCACAAAATGTATTAGTTGTTGTCATGGTTTGGTAAATTGAAAGGTTTGCAGTCACAACAAATTGACCAGTTTTATCCGAGCCTTGATTTACATAAACTGGCAATGATGGTAAAGACACAATAAGTGAATAACATGTGTTAATCTGAGCCAACGCGCGTACAGGACAAAACTTAAGGGAATTTACATATATAAATCACGTGGGTGGTACAATCAAAAAGCTTAATATTCGTATGATTCTAATCTACCACCAAACCTAAAATTTTCTAATGTAATTACTAATCACATCATACAAATCCACTAATTCCTTTGGAAAGTAGAGGAATCATTAATTTCATGTTGAGATAGGTTTTGCATTTCATCACTTTGGTTGTTCATGTATATTGCATTCTTGAGGCTAAGATAACAAAAAAAAATTGTAACAATATAAACAAATAAAACTAAAGTAATATAAACTACTTAATGTTAAGCTTGTTCCAATGCCATCAGTGCGGATCTGTGATGAGGTACCTCTATGACTTGATGAACTATTACTAAGGGGCCAGCCTTTCTCGAGTCACTCGTCGATTCGCAGTGTAGCTCCTTGTTTACAAACTGCAATTTAACAAAAAATATTAGAGTTAATATTACTATAAGAATAGATTAAAATAATATTATATATATTAAACAAATATACTTTTAATGCATTTAGTGGCAGCATTGAACGAATTTGTTAGACATATCGCCAATAAAACGAATCTCAACAATGTGTCACTTCATAAACACACATTCTCCCAAGTCCCAACCAAATATGACATGATCTACTTGGACTCGACACAATTCTTTTTTGTTTTATTCCAATATAGATTCTTGATTAAAGTTTAATACCAAGCAAATATGACAGAAGTTCAATGAAACTTTAATATCATGTAAACACTTATAAAACTTCTTTTTAACAAAGTATAACAAGCAGGTGGCAGATACATAGCAGTTGGTTTCTCGATAAGAGCAAGTTCCTTACGTATTCATATATCCGTCATATTTTTATGAACATTAATCTTATTTTTTGTTTTACCATGAGTATTTAATAATAAACCCAACAAGCTATCATATACATTTTATAGAGTTAATTACACAAATAGTCCTCGTGGTTTAGCGCGGTTTTTAGATTTGGGTATTAACCTTTTTTAGTAACAGGTTGAGGTATTGTGCTTTCAATTTTGTAACGACCTTAATAAATTAAGACTAACTTCCGTTAATTTTTTCATTAAATTAAGGGTATTTTAGTCTTTTAACATCAAAGGGTACAAATTTACTATTTAACAAATTAAAAGGACCATTATGTAAATTACTTTAAAACAAAATATTTAAACCCAACCCACCCAACCGTTCCAAAGTGAAGACCACCGTCGGCCTCCATCATCAGCCTCAACCGCCAGCCACCACCGCCGGCCTCCACCGCCGACCACCCCCCTCCATCACCACATCATCACCACCATCACAGCATCACCATCATCACAGCATCACCATCATCACAGCATCACCATCATCATCGCACCATCACCATCACCGCATCATCACCACCATCGCAACATCACCACATCATCATCTCCACCTCCACCTTCGCACCATCATCGGTAACTCACTAAATCCCCATTCCCTTTCCCCTGTTAACCTTAAATTTTTAAAAACCCCAAATTTAGGGGATGGTGGTTCAGATTCGATGAGGGGATGGTGGCGGAGAGGGTTTAGGGGTGGATTCAGGTGGTGATTTAGATCCGGCAAGGGTGACAACCGCCTTGTAGTTTGGTTTGGGTTAGGACTCAGATCTGATTACGGTGGTCGGTGGGCAATTGGTGAAGGGGAAAAAGAAGGTGGGTTTGATGGCGGCAGCGGCAGTGGTAGATAGGTGTTCGGCCGACGATGGTGCTCGAGATTGTGGTGATGGCGGTTGCGGATGAGGGAGATGGGTGGATTGGGTTTTAATTTTTTTGTTTTCGAGTTAATTACATAAATGGTCCATTGATATTAGTAATTACATAAATGACCCTAAAAGGGTACTTTTGTCATTTTACATTAATTTAACGAAAAAATTAACGGAAGTTAGCCTTAATACCTAAAGTCATTACAAAATTGAAAGCACAATACCTCAACCTGTTACTAAAAAAAGTTAATACCCAAACCTGAAAATTACGATAAACCACAGGGACTATTTGTGTAATTAACTCTTTTTTATATGTATAACATTTATGCAATGTCTAATTTTTAAATATTTCTAGTATGATAAATCTCAAAAGCATGATTTTTTTTAAATGGTTCTTTTTCAACAGGAACTTTTTTTTCCTAACACTATATTTACATTTTCAACTCATGAAAATGCATCAAATATTTACATTTAGGCAATGTCTAGGTTTTCTTAGAATAACTATGACTTGTCCGTAGGAATCTTCCATGTTCCATGTACACAACTTTTTTTTTCCAAAAAATGAATGCAAATGAATTCAAAATAAAAAATGGTCGTTTTGAAGTTTTCAGGGTTTTCTTTTATTTATCTTCCTACTCTAATAAAAGAGTAACTAGATTGAACATGTGTTATCACCACATTTCACATCACCAAAGGTTGGATATGTGTCATCATCATATTTCACTTCAACAAAATTTTCCCGCTTCTCTCTCGTATTAAATTCTCATTCACTAATTACTAATAATAAATTAAAGAAAGTATATTTTTATTAATTATTTTTCTAAGTAAATAAATATTTATAAAATAAAACTTACTTCTAAAATATCAAACTTTTTAAAAAATATAAATTATTTTAAAATTGATGTTTGTAAGTAAATTTTTTATATACAAAAAATAAATAAAATTGGGAGTTATAGTAATTTTTAAAATTTTAAATTTTTTAAAATGTTTGCCTTAAAGCAAATTTATTTTATTTTTCTTTTGGAAAAAAATTAAAAATTTAAAAAAAACTAAGAAGTTGATATCATTGTTTTATTATTTATAGTTCGTACTTGTATATGATTTCAATTATGTTTTATCTTAAAATATAGTTTTATAACTAATAAAACATTTTCTTATTTGATATTTTATTTTTTTAACCCGTGTAATACACGGTTTTACTAAAACTAGTCTCTATATATAATAAATGAAAAAGGTTCCGCCACATGACCAAATTTTGAGCAATGAGTTGCCACGTGTCACATTCTCGATAAGCTATTGCCATATCACATTTCCTTATCAATTTTGATTCAAAAGTTTTATTTAGATATCAGTTCCATAAATTTATCTATTCTTTTTTGAAAACAAGTTTTTTGAAAAAGGTAATATTACTTATTTGAGATTTTGCTTTTAGTTTAAATTTTCTAAATTATAGAAGATTTTAACTTTAAGCTAAAAATTATAAGAAACCTAAAATGCAGAAGATTTGAATTTCAAAATTTTAAATTTTAAAATTTCAATACACTAATTAAAATAGACTGATTAAAAATCTCACATTTGTTTTATAATCCATAAGTATTTTATTCTTTTCTATTAAAATCTTACATTGTAAAAAAATATTTTACCGTATTTCAAATATATTCTTAAGTAAAGTATAATTACATATTTTAGGTAGTCTAATTATTCAATATCCAAATTAAATAGTATTCTAAAATTAAAATTTAAAATTTAATCACTGAAACACAAACTTATAAACTTTAAGTTTCAAACTTATTTTATCTAAAAATAACTTTAAATTAGTCCAAAATTCAAAACAAACAATTTTGATATTCAAAAAGTAACATATGCAGTTGATAAATTTTGAATTTCAATAGTAACAATCAATTCGAGATTTTTGGGTTAATAATTTTAAAATTTAAAATTATTCTATATTTTAACAATCTCGTATAATATTTGGCTTTATTATGTAACATTATATCATTATTATTGTATATATACAACAATTTTTCTTTTATTACCGTTCTTCCATTATCAAATACATTTAAAAATTTTATGAAATGGCTTCTCCTATGATTAAAGAGTTCACGTATTATTCATGAAAAACTTTCTTTTGCTTCTTCATTATGCACACCATTATATTCGACTCATTTTCTATCACACCCCAACCTTGACGGCGGAAACGTCGAGGTGTGAGGGTTACGATTGTTCACAACCACATAACGCTATTATTAAATCAAAATATATTATTCATAAGTTTCAAAGGTAACATTACAATCATAAGTTTCAACAATGAACTAATATTTAACATAACATAACAAAGTACAATCAATTGATTTTATTAACTAGGTCCAAGTCCTAGATTATGCCAGCAACATAAGTGCACTTCAAACTTGGGGGTTTTCCTGAAACATGATAAAAATAACGGTCAACTAGAAATAGTTGGTGAGTTTCCAAGGTTTTCATACATAATATGAAAAAAAATTACAAGTAGCAATTCATGTCATAGGTTATAAGCTAGTAAGGTTATAGAACACATATCGTTACAACCAAACCTCAACTTGATTACAAGTATATAAAATTGGCTAAGTGTATTTGGTTCCCTAGTGCACAAGCATACGGCTCCTAGGAGTCGGCAATACATCGACTTTAGCACCAAATAGGCTTGTCAGGCCCAAAGATCTAAGACGTCGCCAGGCTAGCAATAGTTAATGATTGTAAACAAACTATGTATCTCATATAAACACTTACAACACACAAATAACCATGACAAATAATAAGATGAATTGCATGTGCATTACAAGTTTCAAAAGTTTATAAGTGCAAGTATAATAAGCATCACGTTTCACCCCAAATAAGTGTGAAATTATAAAAAGGGGCAAGGAAAACTCACATGTCAAATAAGTATGTAATGAATGTTAATAAGAATAATAAACGTCGTTCCAACGTGAATCGTCACAAGACACCTAAATATGTAAATATATATTCACAAGGTTAAAGTTTTAATAATAAGCTTTAATGTTTTAACGTGAACTAGAGTTTTAGGTGGAATTTGAGGATTCTTGTAAGTACGTTAAATATTTTAAGACAAAATTTATCACTTATGTGATTTAATAGAAAGTAAATAAAATACACTAAGTGTACATTTTTCATATATAAAAATACGAAGGAAAAATTATTTGTAATAAAATTTAGTTATAAGTTGGAATAATAATCATCGTTTATAAATATATATAGATATTATTAATAAATATTTTAGTGATTTAAACCACTATTTAAAGTCCATTTTATAAGAAAATAAACTAAATATATTATTTATCTAAACCATTTGATAAAAATATTAAAATATTTTATTAAATAAGTTTTCAGAAAATGATATGGTGTCTTAATATTTTAATAAGTTTATAAATCACTTTTTATAAATATATTTGGTTATAACATTGGTAAATAAATTTTATAA
>BJCO01662737.1:0-10034 GCA_018326465.1 Flaveria floridana | reverse complement strand
ACCTCATATGCAATTTATTTAGAAAACCCATTTTCTAAATTGGTGTAAATATTTAATTGCATGATCATATCATCAATTAAATATTAATTGGTGTTTGCTAAGCTTGTTATTGGGTATAACCCGACTTGGATCATAACGTACTAACCACATCAATATTCTAAGTGTCTTGGGCACATAGAATCCTACACCCCTCAACTATGAGCCGAGTTTACAGTTCAAAATGTACTGGACATATCTAGGAAACATGTAATGCTCTAAGGAGTCAAAGTTTGCAAGCAAATTAGTATATACATATTGAGAATACTTGAACTTGACGCCATGAACCATTCCATGAACTATGAAGGAGAGATCCTCTGGAATTTGGTCCCATCCTCCATGTTTATTAGACAAACTATGAATAATAACATGTAGGAGGTACTTCCACTGAGAGGAAATCTTCCCTTTCTTGAAGGTTCTAACTGAGAAGTCCCATGCATAGCCCATTCGCACAAAAGAAATATTTATAGCAAATTTTGGAAAGGACACTTCACCTTCTTCATCATCCAGCTGTAAGTGTGAGTTAATGGGGGATGGAGTGATGAACAATGTCCTCCCCTTCACTGTGGCAGACAGTGCCTTGTCCCCATCCATTGTTACCTCTTGACAGGTCCTCCAAAAATCCAAAAGATGATCCTCATAAAGTGGAGGATCAATGATAAGAGAGGTGAAGTAGTTTGAGAGGGAAAGAAAGCGACAAATCTCTGAGAAACTTGGATCTTTCTCAGAGTTTAACATAGCAACCTGATTATGTTGCCTGTGAAACTGCATGGAGAAATCTGGTTGGTTTCTACGGTTGAGGTTGGCCATTTGTGGTAGCTTTGAAGTGAAGAAAGATATGAACAAAAACGGTGAGCGGGATTTTAGGTTTTGAAAGATTGTAGATGAAGAAGAAAGTGAAAGAGGGGGAACCGTTGAGTATATTTATATGAAATGGACTTGAGACAAAGTGAATACAAAAGGATAAATTTTGAAGTCCGAATGCCAGTCTCACCTCTGATAAAGTGCCCAAAAAGGTAGTTTTCTTGGAAGTTGAGATTCTTCCGAAGGTAATTTGTCTTCGGAAGATTTGTGAAAAACTTCCGAAGCCAATTTTAACTTCGGAAGATATTCCTAAGCTTAGTGAAAAATGGCTTTAGAAGAAAATTTACTTAAGCAAATTCTCTTCCGAAGAGTATTTGGTTTTGGAAGAAATTTGTTATTGAAATACACATAAGTACTTAAAAGCATATTTTAGGTTCAGAAGAAATATTAAATTTCTTCCGAAGGTAAATATCCTTTAAGCAGTTATGTGTTTGAAGACTTAAAATTCTTCCAAATGCAATGTTAATATCTTTTGAAAGAAAATACACTTGATGATTTTTCAAAATGCTAAGGAACATCATTTTGAAGAAGATTTCTTCCAAGATAAACTGGGCTTATGTAGGTGATAAATTAGACAACTTAACACACACTTTCTTTTAGAAGTAATATACACTAAGTTTTAAGAAAATCTATTCAAGGTTAATCATCCCAATAGCTGATATAAGATATTTAAATCTCTGTTCATCAAAAACTTTTGTGAACAGATCAGCATGTTGTTCATTTGTGTCATCCTTGATTTGTGTTATCAATCCCTTTTCATGATTATCTCTAATTAGATGATGCCTGATGTTGATGTGCTTTATCCTTAAGTGCTGCACAGGATTCTCTCTAATAGAGATAGCACTGTTGTTGTCTATGTGGATGGGAGTCTCTTTGAAGTTTTATCAATAGTCTAGACTCTGATTTTGAATCCAAAGTACTTGAGCATAGCAGCTAACAGCAACAATGTATTCAGATTCAGCAGTTGATGCAGATACACAGGATTGTTTCTTGCATTGCCATGAGGCTATCCATCCACCAAGGAATCGACATCCCCCAGATGTGGACTTTGCAGTCATGTTGCAGCCACCATAGTCACTATCTATATAAACATATAGATTGAAGTCATAATTCTTTGGATACCAAAGGCCTAGCTTAGGAGCACCTTTGAGATATCTAAGAATTCTTTTTTTACAATAACCAGGTGTGACATCTTGGGGTTGGCTTGATATCTTGCACATATACATGTAGCAAACATAATATCAGGCCTGCTGGCTGTAAGATACATAAGAGACCCAATCATTGCCCTGTAAAGATGTTCATCTACACACTCCCCCTCAAGATCAGGTCCAAGGGAGTGGTTTCTAGCTATGGGTGTCTTTGCAATCTTACATTCAGTCATGTTGAATCTTGTAAGTATGTCTTGTACATACTTTACTGACTTATGAAGATGCCATTTTCAACTTGCTTCACTTGAATTCCAAGAAAGAAATTGAGTTCTCTTATGGCACTCATTTCAAATCTATTCTCATCAGCTTCTCAAAGTCTTTACAGAGCTTTGGATTAGTTGACCCAAAGATAATGTCATCTATATATACTTGAATCAGCATCAAGTTATTCCCTATTCCTTTGATGAAGACAGTTCCATCTATTATACCCCTCTTGTATCCATATTGACAGAGATACTAAGATAGTGTCTCATACCACTTCTTTAGAGCTTGGTGCAGCATATAAAGAGATTTATCAAGCTTGCAAACATAATCAGGATGATCTGGGTCTGCAAAGTTAGGTGGTTGTTTGACATACACCACTTCATCAATCATCCCATATAAAAATGCACACTTGATATCAAGTTGGTAGAGCTTGAAATCCTTGGACGCAACAAACGCCAGGAATATCCTAACAGTTTCAAGTCTTGCTACTGGAGCAAAGACATCAGTGTATTAAATTCCTTTTTCTTATGTGTACCTTTGAACAACTAGTCTTGCATTGTTCTTGATGACAAGTCCTTTCTCATCCTTCTTATTTCTAAACACCCATTTGGTACCTATGGTAGTCTTCCCATGAGGAAGAGGATAGAGGTTCCAAACCTTTTGTCTTTTGAATTGAAACAGCTCCTCTTGTATTGCTTCAACCCAATTTTCATCTTTCAAAGCCTCATCAAATTTCTTTGGCTCTATCTAGGACAAGAAACAAGAGTGTAGACAAATATTTTTTCATGGGTTTGTCCTCTTGTTCTCACCCCCTTCTCAACATCTCTAATGATGGTTATGATGGGGTGTGACTTGTGGATCCTGAGTTGAGGGATCATAACAAGTTGTTTAGACAAATCTAAAGTTGAAAATTTTAGATGTGGCAACGAAGTGTCTTCCACCACATCAACACACTTAACCAGAGAAGCTTGATCCAATGAGTGTGTGACATTATTGATGTTGTCATCAACGGAGTGGTTATCAGTATCAAGAAATTCTTAATCACTATCACCACCACCATTGCCTCCTAAATTTGAAGTTCCTGCATTCGTGTTTTGTGCCTCTGAGCTGGAATTTTTAGGCGCTTCAGATGTATCATCTTGATTTGTCATTGTTGTGCTGCTGGAAACTTCATTTGCAGGGTTCGTTACCACTGGAGATGAAGATGTAGTCTGTCTTGGTCTTCTCAGCTCAAATCTTGGGTCGGGATCTTCTGTTGATGTGTTACCTGTTGATCCTAAAACATCTTCACAAGATTTGTTAAAACAGTTGGTAACTAAGTCAAGATCAAATAGCCAATCAGGGCTAGAACCGTTCACACAAGGGGTGTGCTCATTAAAGATCACATTGGCTGATTCTTCAACTACTATAGTTCTGAGATTGTATACTCTATAAGCCTTAGCTTGAGAAGAGTATCCAATGAAGTGTCCATCATCTAATTTCTCAGCAAACTTGGCTACTTGATCTTTGGTATTCAAGATGGTGCTTGGACATCCAAATGACCAGAGAAAACCAATGAAAGGTCTTCTTTTGTGCCACAGTTCATAAGGAGTCTTACCATGAGTCTTAACTACTAAAGCTCTGTTCTGCCCAAAGCTAGCAGTGTTGACTGCCTCTGCCGAGAAGGTAATCGACAGTTTAGAGTCAGACAACATCGTTCTTGCAGCGTCAATAAGTGTCCTGTTTCTTCTCTCAGCAATACGATTTTGCTGAGTAGTCCTGGGAGTACTATATTGTGTTATAATACCCTTTTCATCACAAAATGTATCAAGGGTTTGGTTCTTGAATTCATTTCCTTGATCACATCTTATGGTCTTGACCTTGTGATCAATTTGATTCTCAATTTTCAGAATGAAATTCTTCAACATCTCAGGAGTTTCATCCTTAGTTCTAAGAAAGAAAACCCAAGTGAATCTTGTGAAATCATCTGTGATCACCAAACAGTATGAGGTCTTTCTGAAACTCATTACACTGGTGGGGCCAAAGGAATCCATGGGTTATAAGTGTAGGGGAGTGGTGATAGTGTTCTTTTCCTTTGGCTTGTGAGACACCAAGTGTTGTTTCTCTTTCAGGCATGCAACACAGTGATCATCACTTGTAAACTCTTTCTTTGTATTCTAGTTACCAAATCATTATTAATTAGTTTATTCATTTTCATAAGGTTTACATGGCACATTCTTTCATACCAAAGGAAAGACTTATCACTATTGGCCTTAGATAGAAAGCAAGAAACTTCTCCTGAGTGGGATTTTCCTGCAAATCCATCTTATGCATGTTCCCTTTCTGAGGTGCTCTAAGCAAGATATGCTCTTGAGGAATGACCACCCCGGGCTTGAGAACAATGCACTCATGCTTAATAAAGAGCATGTTATGTCTCTGGTGACAAAATTAGGATACACTCAGTAAATTGTACCCAAGCTCCTTAACAAAGTTTACCTTCTCAATGCTGAGCTTACCAATTAGTTACATTTGGAAACCCAAGCCTTATTGGTCTTGGGCTCTTCAAAATGAACTAAAGACAATGCAATAGTAATTGATCATATACTAAGACAATGGGGATCACTTGCTCTTGTAAGTGAAGATTTTTCAGTCATAGGTCTTCCTTTATCTTCCACACCATCTTTGGAAGATTAGACTTGACCCTTAAAGCTTTGGAAGTTTTTACAACTTTGGAAGTCTTGGAAAATGACCCTTTGGAAGATCTTGTTTTCACTGCAGCAAGCTTCAGTGCTTCGGAGGCGTTCCTTTTGTCCGAGACCAAATTTTCTTCCGAAGGAAATTTTTCACTTGTCTTCATTTTCGTTTTGAATCTTCTGAAGGAGACACAGATTTTTTCTAAAGCTTTCTTCTTCTTGTTCCTCTCAGAAGTCTTCTTCTTTGTTATGTTAACAGTAGTTTTAGGATTGTAGATGCAATCCTTAGCCAGATGAGAAGTATTGCCACACATAAAGCAGTCCATTTGCTTTCTTCTAAGAGTCTGCTTATGAATGGAAGATTGAGTTTGATCATTTTCCATCTGCATCCCCATCTTTGAAGATGTTGTGATAGGCCTCCTACGGTGAAGCTTGCCTTTGGAGGTGGATGGTTCATGCTTTGTAGCAGTGTTACATAGCTGATCAACCTTTATATATTCACAGGGATGAGTTGAATATGTACTTGAACTCTTGGTACTAGAGTTCAAAGTTATGTCCTTATCGTTTACCACTTCAAAACCTACAGAGATAAAAACTTGTTTCTACTTGGAGTTGAAGGTGGCCTTGATCTCCTGAGCTTTCTTTGACCTCCTCTTTGTTCCTCGAATCAAGTTTTTCCTCTTGGACTTAGTCATCCCTGACTTCTTCCTCTCCTCAGGAGTGTAGTGATCATTGTTAGGATGATCTTTCCTCATTCTATCTAGATTCACCCTTCACTACCTCCTCTTCATTCTCTTCATCACTAGGATCTATGAATAGCAGCTCATCTTGACTAGTTCCACATCTTGGAGATCTTACAAATAGTAAAGTGTGTGGAGTAGCTATCTCAGTAGATCCCAGTCCTTGTTTGTTATGATAACACACTTTGGAATGCAGGGACGAGGATATGATGTTCTTGAAGGTCTATTCTTCAAGAACATGCTTCTCTGCCTTGACTTTGCTGATCACTAGCTCAGTCTGGCACTTAGTTAACTTAGTGATGAGATCTTTGATTTGAGTCCTGTAGTTGGTATGCTCATGTTTAAGAGTTGAAATAGTTTTTTTTAAGTCTTTTATTTTTAACATATACTTATTTTCAACTCTTTTGAAATCAGATTTTAAAATGTTTAAAGACTCAAGATCAGATCTCATCTCTAAGTTATTGGACCTGCATCTATTTACTTTAGCAATGAATTCTAGGGTACAAAGATGTTCCAGCACATTAGCTTCATCAAGATCTTCCATCAGTGCTTGGTTTGGAGACTTATCTTCTACCTGAAAGCTACAATCAAAGCTCCTTCTTCAACAACAACTGTAGCTTCCTGCTTGGGCTTCTCAGTGTCTAAAGCTCCCTTAGTGTAGTTTGGCTTGCATTGTGCTTGGCCACCATTTGTCTTGGGTGCCTTCCACTCCCTAGCAAAGTGTCCTATTTGGTTACAGTTGTAACACTTCACTTTGCTTTTATCCAGCCCAAACTTTCCACTAGATACATTGCTAGGAAAATTTTTCCCTGTCCTCTTGTAGAACTTCTTGGCTCTGTGAGTGAGAAGAGCCATTTGTTGAACTATCTCCACGTACTCCAGGTCATCTGGATGGATACAGTTCGAGTCTTCAAAGGTGAAGAGAAAGTTGCCTGTGCTTTCATCATGTGACACAAAGGCATATGATGAGCTTGTCTCTTCGAATGAGCTTTCTTGGATGTATCTCTTCTATGGTGTCTCTAGGAAGGTGATGAAAGGGCCCTTTGGTGAGTTGTCAAGGTAAGAGATGAAATGGTGTTATGGTTCTCTACAATCCCTTTCAACCACATGCAGGGCAGAACTCTATTGATTGCCAGAGTTGCCAGATGGATTTTGCATGTTCATCTCCATCTGGTAACCACTGAGTATGCTATACAACTCAGTGAGAGTGAGGGTCTTGAGATTTTCAGTCCTCTTAATGACCACACAATAGTTTGTCCATTGTCTAGGAAGAGAGGACATGAACTTTCTCATAATATCCCTATTCTCCAGTTTCACTCCAACATCCATCAGAGTGTCCATAATTTCAACATACCTGAAGTATTATTGACTCATGGTTTCACCTGCTTTAAAGGTGAAGTTCTCAAACTGCTGCTTCAGAAGATCCTTCTTGTTTTCTTTTGCATCAGAGAACCTTCATACATCAGCTTCAACGCATCCTAGAGCTGCTTGGAAGTTTTACACTTCTTAAAGCCTCTATAGATGGCATTTTAAAGAGCAGTTTGGAGGGCAATCATGGCCTTCTGATCTATATCTATTTTTTTCTTTCTTCTTCTGAATAGTCAGCCACCTCTTTTGAAATCATGCCACCTCCAGCAGTAGCTGAAGAGGTGCATGGAATGTAAGGTCCTTTAATAACAGATTCCTACATCCTACAGTCTTGTGACTTGATGAAGTCTTCCATTCTTAGACACCAAGTATCAAAATCATCAGGAGTGATCAGTGGGGATGTTACCATGGTACTGGTTTCCATATCACACTTTGATGCTGCCATTTGAGATATTAAGTGTTGTGTGAGAACTGAGAATATTTAAGATGGTAAGATCCTACAATCAAGAGTCTGGAATGCTTTGATACCAAGTGCGGGACTGCTTAAGGGTTGGTAAATACAATCAGTCTCATAATGAGGAGAGTGTTAGAGTACTTAACAGATCAAATAAGGAATCGGGGATTAAGTGTAGGATGTAAAGAATACAAGTAAGTGTCTAAACAATACTTAAGAACAATATATATAAGGTTTCAAGGATGATGTATATTAATCTCAAGCTCTCTTAGAAGAGTTACAATGCATAAAAGATAAGTTACAAGACATGGAGATACTTTATACTACATCCTACAACCGGCCATACTTGAAAAGCCAGTTGTAACATTGAAAGACAATAAAATCAATGTAGAGTCAAAAGGCAGATTGTCTTTTGACTAGTAACTATGACATGTCATAGCTCATATCCTAATATAATACAAAAAGGATAAAAGTACATAAAGTAGAAAGTTACAGACAAATACCTTAATGTACAGTTACAAAAGTATGGAGCTTATCACCAACTTATGCAAGTTGGTGCAGCGAAAAGTTGGTCAGCTTTATGTAAAAGTACGTCAGAGAAAAACATGTTCTTCTAAGTCTTTGGAAGAAATCAGACTTCATTTCATTTGGCTTCGGAAGACTTTGTCTTTGAAGCTTTGGAAGACTTCATCTTTGGCTTCGGAATATTTTGTCTTTGGCTTCGGAAGACTTTATACTTAGAATATTTCTTGTGCAGAGTATAAAGCTTCCGTAGGAACTTTTAGCTTCGAAAGATTTTATACTTAGCATAATTCTCATGCAAAGTATAAAACTTCCATACCAGTTCTACTTGGTACTTGGTGCATGCATCTAGGAAGCCATTTGGTTGCTTTGGTTGCATCAGCCCCTATATAAACCTTACAAAGTCGAATCGAATTTTAAATCGATGATTTGTGACTTGAAACGAATCAAATTTTAAGTTTCGAATCCAATTCGAATCTTGAACACCCCTTATTCTATGTGGCATGCTTATCGCAGTAAGTTTTACAAATTCTGTTTATTTGTACTCTTAGGCTTACCTTATTTAATGTAAGGTGGCTTGTTTAACATAAGAATGTTTTAGGTTCATTAGGATACTAGGTTACAGTCCCGTGTAATACCAGGCTAAATAAATTTACTGTTACATGGTTTATAATATAAAAAGTTATGTCTTAAATATTGTGTATTATACGGATTGAATAAACATATGTATTACATATTTGAAAATTTAAAGTTAACATATTTGAAATTTTAATTATGGATAGTTATTAATTAATAAATAGCTATTATAGGATTTATAATTAAGAGGGGAGAGAAGCGGGAAAACCAATTATTAGATGACCTAGAATGGTGACAAGTGTCCGGATTTTATTTTATTTATTAGTATTGTAAGGTTATCAGTAAGGCTGATGCAACCCAAACAGTCAAAGTCTTTCCTGCATGCATGCACATGTACACTGAAGTGGAATGCTTCGAAAGATTCACACTAACTTCGAAATTATTCTAAGTGTGAAATCTTCCGAAGCCAAGACCAATATCTTCCGAAGCCAAAAGATGAAGACTTCTGAAGCTTCAAGGACAAAGTCTTCCGAAGCCAACCATGGAAGACAGATTTCTTCCGAAGACTTTTTTAGTACATGCTTTATCTGATGTACTTTTTACCTAAAGCTGAACCACTTTCCGTTGCCACTCTGAAAAGTCACCAACCTTTCATGAGTTTGTGAAAAGGTCCATGCTTTTGGTAAACTGTACATTGAGGTCTTGAGTCTGTAACTTTCCACTTTATGTACTTTATCCTTTTTGTAATATATTAGGATGTGAGCTATGGCATGTCATAGTCACTAGTCAAAAGGCAATCTGCCTTTTGACTCTACATTGAATTTGTTGTCTAGTTCATGTATCCAGCTAGCCTTCAAAGCATGGCTGGCTTTAGGCTTTAGTATTAGTATTTTCTGTTCTTTGTAACCTTGTAAGGTTTTGAGTTGAACTTTGTAAACCACTTTGTAAGGAACTAGAATATCAATATACTTTAACCTTAAAAACCAACTGCTTGTGTATTGCTCTAGTTTTTTGTCTCATTTCCACATCTTATGTTTCCAAGTTCTCTAAACTCATTACTGATCAGTTCCCCATTTCAATTGTTAAGTGTTGAAATACACTCTCCTCTTTGTGTTGTTGTGTTGTACAAGTGCATAACCCCTTCACCCGGTCCTGCAATTGGTATCAGAGCATCTCAGGATCTTGATATAAGATCTCACCATCTTAAGATCCCTCACACACACAAAAATACTTAACCCTTCAAATGGCAGCTGTCTCTAAAGCTGATATGGAAACTGAAACCATGACAAAGTCCCCACTGATTACTCTTGATAACTTTGACACTTGGTGCCAAAGAATGGAAGGTTTCATCAAGTGTCAAGACTCAAGAATATGGGAATCTATTGTCTCT
>BJCO01662714.1:0-10656 GCA_018326465.1 Flaveria floridana | reverse complement strand
TCTACACTCTCTCTCTTGCATGCAAAAGCTCACAATTTTCTCTCTAACCTCTCTCTCTAAAATCGGATTTTAGAGCTTGAACAAGGCTGAAAAATTCAGCAAGAAACAAGGGGTTTAGTTGCTGAAATTTGGTGTTGAGGAACCTAGCATTCAAAGGTTTTGTTGGTGGTTTGGGGTATCATCTCTTGAGGTTTTCTTGCTTGAAGACTTGCATTCAAAGTTCATCATCTTCACCTTCATTCCTACGGTTCTAAGAGGTAGATTAATGTGGTTGTTATATTTTAGATAGCATGTTCTTCCATATAAAGATCCTTTATTCATGGGTTTTGTTTTAACTAGTGTATATGATACATAAACTAACTAACATCAAAATGGGTTTTTGATATAAACTCCGTTGCGTTTTACATGTTAAATGGTTAATATGACTTTGGTAAACATCTACAAAACCCACCAATGGCATCAAGAGCCGGTTATATGGATACATGCTTCAAAAATCGAAATTTTCGGGTCCTTTTTTCATAAAAGTAGGCTGGAAATTTCACCTATGGCAAGCCCTTTGTTTTTCAAGATATACTCTTGTATGCATGTAAGAATCTTCAAAAATTAAAATCATGAGATGGTTTGTTTGTTTGTTTGGACAAAAACCCACTAGTTCTTGGTTTGTGTTGGCCGAGAGTTTGGGTTCAAAAGAGGGCTGCCATTCACGGTTTTGTATACATGTTGGATGTGTTTTTCTTTCATCTTTTCTAATTCTACTTTCAATAGTTCATTTTCCTATTTCAATTTATTAAACTTTTCTTCCATCAAGTCATAGTCTCTTATCATGACTTCAAATGTTTTCATATTTTCTTCTTTTGATTTTTCAAGATCAACAATCTCTTCATCCTTCTTTAGAATCACTTCCTTCAATTTCTCATTCTTTTCTTTTAAATTCTCAAAAGCTTCTTTAGAATCACTTCCTTCAATTTCTCAAATGCTTTATTAGCTTCTTTCAGAGAATCAATCAAGTCATCATCTTGAACATCTTCCGTTTGTACAGACACATTGTGTGCTATTTGGACATGAATTTCTTCAGTTACAAAATCTTCTTGAAAGATATTCACAGGTGTTGAGCTTTGAAAGATAGGCTCAGACATCATTGCATCAATGTAATCTATGTCAAAATCTTGTTGTTGATCAAGATTTTCATTAACATTCACATCCATATCACCACCATCATGTGTTTCTTTATTTACCTCATGAACTTGGTCATCATCAATAGCTTCATCATCAACATTCTCTGCTACACCACCATTACCATCATCTCCATCATCATCACTAGAAATTTCATCATCATCAGTTTCATCATCATCCTCATTATCCTCACCTTCATCATCATCATTATCAGAAGGCTCTTGAGGTACTTCTTTAATGAGATCAGCTGGATCAACTGGTTCACCATCAATCAAATGAAAATGATCTATATTGATGTCCACTTCATCTTGAGCAACATTACTCATATAATCAAACATAGATACATTTTGAGCACCTGTAACCATAGCCAATCTTTTGTATGCTATTTTAGACATATGCTCAAGGATTAAGATTTCTCCACCAATACCATACACACGAAAATCTGGGTGTTCTTCATTAATAATCATTTGCAAAAATCTTGGATACATAGGTATTTATTCCTTATACCTTTCTCCAAATTAAAGATAAACCCATTTAAGATCCATCTGGCCATGTTAAATCTTCTATTAGTTGCCAAAGCTACTATAGGAGATGCAATGTCTATAGGAAATGAATTCCATCCAGCAGTCCTCTTAGACATGCATTGTTGGAATATGTAGCACAGTAACATCTAATGGTTGTAGACTCTGACTCTAAAGAATTGTTTCTTGGGAAAGTGATCAGGGTGACCCATTGCCATGAATGTTTCTCTACATTCATCAAATGATCTTAGAGCTACTCTAATAGAGGCTTCTGACACTTCAACCATTCTATCATTGGTTATAAAACCTCTCAGCACTTTACTTCCTTCATCATTGAATTCCACTGATGCTGTGTTTCAAAACCTGTTGATCAATCTAGCATAGATAATTGGCTGGTAACACATAGCATAGACACACTTTATCCTTAATAGAGATCTAATCATCTCTTTATAGCCAACAACATCATCTACATCTTCATTTAGAAATGCTGCTACATTGTGCTTAGGCTCAAACTTTAAATCATCCATCTGCACAAATGAAACAAGGAATTTAGTTAATTTGATTTGAACACTTTGAACGCAATATAATTTGATTAAAATTTAAAAAATTATTATGTTTTAAAAATTTTTAATCTAACTTGTACTTAGAAATTTTCTAGGTATTAAAATATTTTGTTCAAGCACACAATATACCCAAGTTAGTATATATTTCATTGAAAACATATTAATTCATTAAATTTTATCAAAAACATTTTAGAAATTCGATTTTTTATTACTTTTTTTATTTTCATTAAAAATTGAAAGGTTTGACTGTTCATCTTCATCACTTCGACTGTGATTCATCGTCATAAAAATTAGAGTTAATGAAACTGAGTTTTAAATGTATTCATAGACTCGTAATCAAGATTCAATCAACAATTTGTCTTCAATTTTTGTTCTTAAATCCCGTTTCATTCATAAGATTCAGATTATTAGAAAACTTACGGTTCTTATGCCCGAATAGTGATGAAACGCCCATTAAAATTTGAATCAAAATCTTGAAATTTTTATAGATTTGATCATGAATTACGTTTTTAATCTTTAAACAAACTATCAAACACAATCACAGAACACAAACAATCGATTTTTATGGAAAGAGGGTAATCAAGTATCGAAAGAGATGTTCAGGGGATTTGAATGGTGTGAATGACTGAAAAACACAAAGTGTTCTATTTATACTAGGTGTAAATTTTTAGGTGCATGAGCACTGTTTGTGCGCATGAGTCTGAAATTAACACAAAAAATTTAGGCGCATGAGCACTGTTTGTGCGCATGGGGTTGAAATTTTCACTAATTATTTAGGCGCATGAGCACTATTTGTGCGCATGAGATTAGGCGCATGAGTACTGTTCGGACGCATAAGCACTGCTCAGGCGCTTTTGTACTGTTCAGGCGCATGAGACTAGCTGAAACGCCCAATACTTCATGAATTTTCACTTGAAACGCCCAAATCTGAAAAGTCTTGGTACTGTGTAGGCGCATGAGCATTGAAGAAACGCCTAACACTTAACCAATTTTTCAAACTTATGACCACTGTTTAGGTGCATGAGGATGTCTGAAACGCTTAAAACACTTGTAAATTTTCTAAAAATCATCATGCTCCTATTTAGACTTTTGAACACTGTTTAGGCGCATGAGATTCTTTTCATGAGTCTAACACTGGTATTTTTCAAGTCTTCCACCTGAATACTGTTTAAACATATTAGTACTGTTCACATACTAATATTTAAAACAATTTGTCAAATTTTGACTTTCACTTAATAATTTACATAACTGACCCTCAATTTTGAACTTTTGACATTTTAAATTTTATTTTGTTTATGTTTTTACCTTTTTATTTTTGTTTTCTATTTTTAAAACAAATCAATTTCCCTTCATTTTAGTCTCTGATTTTAAACATATAATCTCATTTCAATTGTTGCAAGAAGCTTTTCCACATTAAAATATATCAGGTTCATTTTTAACAAAATGACAAACACACATATGCTTGAACTTTAAGCTTCATCCTATCCATTCAAAACATTTAATTTTGAATTTTCATATCTTGAAATTTGATTTATTTTCTCATAAACACTTCTACTTTTTACTCCCCCTAAAATTTTAAGTTTAACAAAACCTATAAGTTTCTTGAGTACGCATATGAAGAGCACACTAATCATTGTTAATATGACTGCACATAGAAAACATGCATAAATCAAAATTAAAGCTGAATAAAAATCTAATATTTATAATTGAATCAATGTCTACAATGAGTTCTTATCAGTTAAGATCAGCACATTAAAAGACAATAATGAACTCCTGATCAAGTGTGTTCCAGGTCAGTGATTTCACAGCAAAGGAGACATAAGATCCAAGGACAAACAATGATTGTTATTGATAAAAGAATCAGCACACTTACTTTTTTAGTTCTTGGATTAATTAGGGTTGAATTAGATATGACAAGATGTGATCCACACATAGACACAGAGAGATCAACTATCATCAAGATATGCAAGAAAGTATAGTTTCTCAACTTATTACCTAACATATATTCATAACCAGAGTTCATGTTTATAATTTAGATGAGAATTATCATGGATAAACCATTTGATAATCTCTAACCATCCATTTGAATGGGTTGTGCACATTGCCATCTTTTTGCATCAAAGGAGAGAATCCAGGTCTGTAATCACTTACAACAAAGGATATCTCATCACTTTAGGTCTAGATAACTCATAACAGAGAAGTGAGATGATGCTTTTAACAGAATTCATGGTTAGTTATATCACCACCAGGTATGAGTTTTGTAACTTTACAAGCAAACAATCCGATAAGCTAATACTACTCATTAGTACTAAGGTAAACACACATACATGCATAGATGATTTAGTTTAATCACAAGAATTTACTTTTTCAGTATAATTGCATGAATATGCCCACACATCATATTTGATCATGTTAGACTTTTTGACGAGTGAAATATGCAACTGATCCAACTAATGTACTATCATTTCTCATGCACTGCAAGGACAGATTCATTCCTAAACAATTAATTTACAAAGAAAAGCTCTATATTTGTAGTTTTGTTTTATATTTTTATCTTTTGATTTTTGATTTTCTATTTTTGTTTTTGTTTTTGCTTTTTTTAAGAAACATGCACAAACAAAATACAATCAGGCAATTAACTCTGACAGATTATCAATGTAAATTGGAGTTTTAAGAAAATTGAACCCGTAATCCAGCAGTTTGTTTTGTAACTAAAGGATTTGAGAACATCCTACTGAAGCAGCTATGTACTTAGATTTTGCAGTTGAAACAGAGACAATCTGGGTCCTAAAAACTGACAACCACCGGTAGTAGATTTTCTATCTTGACAACATCCTCCATAATCACTATCACTATATCCATATAACTCGAAGTTTCCTTTGTAAGGATACCAACAATTATGTGGGATTCCTTTGAGATACCTGAATATTCTTTTAACAACAATTATGTGGGATTCCTTTTGGGTCTGATTGATACCTGGCACAGACACAAACAACATACTTTATGTCTGGTCTTGATGCACTAAGATACATCAATGAACCCATCATAGATCTGTATAATGTTTGGTTTATAGATTTTCCTTTTGGATCAGGCTCAATCTTGATGTTCACGTTAGCTGGAGTTCTAATGGACTGACAATCTTGCAGTTTAAATTTCTTCAAGAGCTTGTCAACAAACTTCTCTTGATTGATGAAAATACCATCTACAGATTGTTGTACTTGAAATCCAAGAAAGAAATTAATTTGTCCTATAGAACTCATTTAAAATCGAGAC
This sequence comes from Flaveria floridana, assembly GCA_018326465.1. NCBI lineage: Eukaryota > Viridiplantae > Streptophyta > Magnoliopsida > Asterales > Asteraceae > Flaveria > Flaveria floridana. Next base: position 5,126 of record BJCO01662714.1, on the reverse strand, counting down.
TTCATTATTTCTTCGAATTCATTTCACAATTTTGGACTAGTAGAACTAAATATGATATCATCGACATACACTTATACAAACTTCTCTTGATTGATGAAAATACCATCTGCAGATTGTTGTACTTAAAGTCCAAGAAAGAAATTAATTTGTCCTATAGAACTCATTTATAATCGAGACTTCATTATTTCTTCAAATTCATTTCACAATTTTGGACTAGTAGAACCAAATATGATATCATCGACATACACTTATACACATAAGAGATCATCAGCATCCTTCTTTATGAATAAAGTTGTATCGATTTTACCCTTGCGTGTATCCATGTTGGATTAAGTGTTGTGACAATGTTTCATACCAGATTCTTGGAGCTTGATGAAGTCCATATAAAGCTTTGCTAAGGTTATACACACGATGTGGAAATTCTGAATCTTCAAAACCCGGAGGTTGCTTCACATACACATAATCGGTTATTGGACCATACAAGAACGCACCTTTAAAGTACATTTAATACCACTTTGAATTTCATGAATGATGCATAAGCCAGAAAGACACGAATGGATTCAAGTCGTGCAACTGGAGCAAATACTTCATCATAGTCAATACCTTCGTCTTGAGTGTATCCTTATGCAACAAGTCTCGCTTTATTTCTAATAACTATGCCTCGATTATCTGTTTTGTTTATGAACAACCATTTTGTGCCTATGACATTTTCTCCTTTAGGTAAATCCATAAGATTCCACACTTCTTGTTTGTGAAATTGCAATAATTCTTCTTGCATAGCCTCAATCCAACCATTGTCCTTTAACGCTTCGGTAACATTTTAACAAACAACTTGCGAAAGCAAAGACGAGTATAAGCAAAGATTTGCTTGTTCTGATTTGCTTCTCGTAGTTCTCTCATTCAAAGGACCAATAATTTGAGATGTCAGATGGTTCTTGTGAATACGAGATGTTGGAATCTTATTCCCTTAAACATGAACATCCAGATTTATTTGGTTCAAGTTGGAAAGCTGATGTAATAGGCGGCAGAATGTGGATTGAAATTTGGAACTTGAGTTGGTGAGTTGAGAAAGTAATCAAGATTACCAGAATCAACTACATCACCAGAAATAGATAATTTTCAAATTCTAGACTCAGGTTGTACAAATTCAGTACCATCATTCGGAATAGGTTGTGAAACATCTTGATTTCCTGAAACTAAATGATCTGCATCTTGATGAGATGGATCATTTTCATTTAATCAAATTGTTGAATCTTTGGCAAAAGTGAAAAATGGATAATCTGGGCTTGAATCATCTGCATCGTTAGAGTCTGAATCATCACTGAAAGAACCGAAATCGCCTTGAGGTTTCTTTTTACATGTAGAATCAATCAAGTTAGATTGATCAAACAAGTTAGATTGAAAAGAGTTTGACAATGAATCTAAATCAAATAAAAATGCTGGATCATTTGAAACTGATAGAAATAAATTTTCTAGGAATTTAATGTTGAATGTTTCAAGTATAACATTTGTCCCAGAGTTATAAACTCGATAGGCTTTTGAAATAGATGAATATCCAACGGAAAATCCACTATCAGATTTTGCATCAAATTTTCCTAGATGATCACTTGAGTTTAAAATCATATCTGGACAACCAAATTATTTAAATGTAATGCCCGAAATTTGATTATAATAAAAGAAAAGAAAATAAATGTGGAAAAGAAAAATAAAGTATTTTGAAGGAAAGGAAATGCAACCAAAGTGGGAGGGAGTTAAGTGAAAAAGGTACAAAAGTCAAATATTTTAATAATATTTGAGATATGGCCGCCCATATCACCTTTTTCCATCTCCTTTTCGACAAACAAAGGAAGAAGAAGAAAGAAGCTGAAGTTCTCTCAATTTTTCAAGAAGGAGTTTTCAGGTGTAGGTAAATAATTCATGATTATTTGGCTTAGTTTTGATGTGTTTTCGACTTTGGACCGAGAATATGTGTTCTTATGTGTTCGGGTTCATGTGTTTTGGTCAAGTTTAGGTGTCAGAATCTTTTGAAAGGTTCAAGGGGAAGAGCTTAAGCTTGAAAGCAGCTAAGGTGAGTTCTAGACCCCGTCTTTTACATGTTTTAAAATATTTTTGGGGCTGAAAATGTATTTACAAGACTTTATAATTATTATGTATGCAACCATAGAGAATTTCGCATACAGCTTTTCTCTTCTAAGTGTCTCTAATACTTCATGAATATGACCGGCATGCTCTTCCTCACCCTTTGAATAGATCAGGATATCATCAATAAACACAATCACTGATTTATCTAGCATCAGTCGACACACTCGGTTCATTAAATCCATAAAGGCAGCTGGCGCGTTAGTCAAACTGAAAGACATCACGAGAAACTCGTAGTGTCCAAAACGCATGCGAAAAGCTGTCTTAGGAATGTCCTGCTCCTTCACCTTTAACTGATGGTAACCAGATCAAAGACCTATCCTCAAGAACCAACTGGCACCTTGAAGCTGATCAAACAAGTCGTCGATCCTCGGTAATGGATACCGATTCTTTACCGTCAACTTATTCAGCTCTCGGTAGTCGATGCACATCCGGATACTACCGCCCTTCTTTTTCACAAAAAATACCAGAGCACCCCAAGGAGAGATGCTCAGCCGAATAAACCCCTTATCCATTAACTCCTACAATTGATCCATTAGTTCCTTCATCTCGGTAGGAGCTAATTGATACGGTGCTTCGGCAACAGGTTGAGTACCGGGTATCAGATCAATCTGAAACTCAATCTCGCGATCCGGTGGCACACCTGGTAAGTTTTCCGGGAACATGTCCGGAAAGTCACGCACAACTGGCACATCAGAAAGTTGGGGTACTGACACATCCACATCCTTTACGTAGGCCAAGTAGGCACTACATCCATGTTTCATGAACTTTTCTGCCACCACCATCGAAATCACCTTTGGAACCGTAGTGACGCGATCATTGTAGACCTTTACCGAACTTCCATCGGGCGCAACTAGTCGAATCATTTTTCTTTGGACACACGATGTTCGTTTCATAGGTTGCTAACCAATCCATCCCTAGTACTACATCAAATCCACCCTGGGGGCATCACATGTAACTTAACAGCAAACCTATGACCTTCTAATTCTATGGCACTGTCCTCTATCATATCAGTAATTCTAGTGGACTTACCAATAATAGTTCCGCATCATCGTGAAGGCTCTAGTAGTTGCCCTCTATCCTCCTTCCTTCGGCTTCTTCTTCGCCCCAGAACTCTCATCCCTTGGCTTCTTGCAGTCCCTGCTCACGTGGCCTTCCTCACCGCAGTTATAACACCGCATAAGTCCACACACCGCATAAGTCCACACACCTTCGCCACATGATCGGGCTTCCAACATTTGAAGCACACATTCATCACCCACATGCAGTCACCAACATTCTCTCTTCCATATTTACCACACTTCTTCATCCCCGAACTTGAGGACACCATCCTCCGGTCATCCACTCTCCTCCTTTTATTGTTTAGAGTGAAACCTCCACGTCCAAACCTCTTCTTTCCCCAGCTCTTATCACCATCACCCGTCTTCTTCACCTCGACTATTGCCACTTCCCTCTTATCATATAGTCTACCCGCCAGGTCTACCATCGATCGAAAGGTACCTGGCTGGGCAGTGATCAAATGCCTACGTACATCAGCTGGCAGTCCCTGTATGTACTTCTTGATCTTTCTTGAAACCGGTATCACCTGATCCGGCACCAACCTCACCCCCTCATTAAACTTGGTGGTGTACTGCTTGTGTGTCATGGTACCAACCTCCAGCTGCTAGAACTCCCTCTTTATCTTGTCGAGTTCCCGATAAGGACAGAATTCCTCAATCACCAGCTTCTTCAACTCCGACCACCTAATCCTACTGATGGCCCTGCTACCCTCAGCATGGACAATATTGTCCCACCAACATAAGGTTGTGTCCATAAATGAGTGGGTAGCAAATTTCACCTTATGGTCCTCTCAGCACTAACTGATATCGAGTACCGCCTCCATCTCTCTCACCCATCGGTGAGCAGCAGCAGTAGTGCCATTTCCGTCAGATGTCGGGGGCTTGCACCTCTGAAATGTCCCATAGTTGCAATCACATGCAGTTTCCAGCACCGCTTCTTCCTCCTCCTCACTCGAGACAATCGTCTCGGTCTCTGATCGTTCCCTCTCTTCCTTTCCTGCGGTCCTTCTACTCTTTTTCTTCTCGTCCTCTCTTACCGCCTTGATCACTTCAGTCACTATAGACGACAAGATCATCTGCATGACTTGATGCACCTCTATAATACTGCCTCTTTTACCGAGGCCCTTAAATTCACACTCTCACCACCACCTTCCTGGTGATGTACCTTGGGCTCTTAACCGGCCCTCTCAGTCGCCTTAGCCTGGTTCCTAGTGACACGTAGTTCAGCACCATGTCATCCCTGTACTCCCCCCCTAGAGGCCTTAGATGATCTACCTCCAGCCATTCTCTAATCACTATAAGATTCAAACACTAACACGTTCATTCAAGGAATAACTCAGTTTATGTTAAGTATAGTAAGTCCCTAATTACAATGGTCAGTTGTGATTAGCCACTTACTTTACTCTTCACACCCCAAGCATTTCCTATCCTGACTACATCAGTATCTAAATCTACCAAGAAAACCTAATCAACTAGCACATAACTCCAATTAACTTTAAAAAGAAATACCTAATTATACGTAGCTACTCGGGCTGGCCTCCCTTTCCTTTTATCCCATTCTCAGTTTAAGATTAGGTTTTGAAAATATTTACCCAATTCACTTAAACTTTGGTTCTAATACCAACTTGTAAGCCCCATTCCCGGTCACCTCATAATTGGTCATTCATAGCACTAAACCTACATATTATTATACATTTTATAAAATATCACAGTAGAAGTCATTAACAAAAACCATTCATTTTATTAATAATTACTGTTGTTATGCAATACAACACTGTTCAACTACCAAAAGAAACTTTCACTGATTGCATTACAAAACAACAATAATAACATGTGTGAATGGATGCCAGTCTTGCCCTGCCAAGTAGCCTCCCTGCATGCCATCCTCAGCAACTTTTACCTGCCAACTAAAAATGCATAAAAGTCAAC
>BJCO01662694.1:0-10393 GCA_018326465.1 Flaveria floridana | reverse complement strand
CATGCATTCATCTAGTTTATTTTCAGCATTGAACATTTTGTTTAAACATGGCTATTGTAACATTATTGTAATGGATTTACAACTTTTGTACACGCTTCCGCATTATCGTAAACTCTGTTTATGTTCATTGAATGAAGTCAAATGTATGTTTTTAAATTCATATAGTGTCATTCGATATGACTATGTCTGAGATCCTGGTATGTCACACGCCTAACGGTAAAACCCCGTTCGTGGAAATTGAGGGTGTGACAGTTTACCTCCACAGAGACAGATTAAGTTTCAAATTGATCTATTGCCTGGAGCTGCACCTGTAGCTCGATCGCCATATCGATTAGCGCCTTCTAAGATGCAAGAATTGTTCAAACAACTGCAGGAATTATTAGATAAGGGATTTATCTGACCAAGCTTTTCTCCTTGTGGAGCACCGGTTCTGTTTGTTAAAAAGAAGGACGAATCATTTAGAATGTGTATTGATTACCGAGAATTGAATATACTTACCATTAAGAATCGGTACCCATTACCAAGAATTGATGATCTGTTCGATCAACAGCAAGGATCCTGTTACTATTCAACATTGATTTACGATCCCGTTACCACCAATTGCTGATAACAGAAGATGTTCCAAAGACAGCCTTTCGAACACGCTATGGTCATTATGAATTTCTAGTAATGCCGTTTGGTCTGACCAACGCACCTGCTATGTTCATGGATCTCACGAATAGGGTTTGCAAACCTTACCTGGATAAGTTTATGATAGTATTCATTGACAACATTTTAATATATTCACAATCCAAGGAAGAACACGAGAAACATCTTCAACTTATTTTAAGCATACTAAGAGAAGAGAAGTTGTATGCAAATTCTCCAAGTGTGAGTTTTGTCTTCGAGAAGTTAGATTCCTCGAACATGTCATTAACAAAAAAGGTATCCATGTGGATCCGACTAAGATCGAAGCAATCAAGAATTGGGAAGCACCCGAGTCCCCAACGGAAGTACGATAATTTCTAGAATTGGCCGGCTACTATTGTAGATTTATCAAAAAAATTTCAAAAATAGCACAGCCACTGACTCTGTTAACTTGTATGGATAGAAGATACGAGTGGAGTGTCAACCAAGAAGAAGCTTTTCGACTATTAAAACAAAAACCATGTAGTGCACCTATTTTGTCACTCCCTGATAGAACTGACAGATTTGTAGTATATTGTGATGCTTCATGATTAGGTTTGGGGTGTGTGTTAATGCAAAAAAGACAAAGTCGTTGTCTACACATCAGGACAATTAAAAGTGCATGAAAAGAATTACACTACACATGATCTAGAATTAGGAGCAGTGATTTTTGCTCTAAAAATCTGGAGACATTATCTCTACGGAACCAAGTGTGTTGTATACACTAATCATAAGAGTTTACAACATATTTCCAATTAGAAAGATTTAAATATGAGGCAGCGACGATGGGTCGAATTATTGAATGATTATGATTGTGATATTAGATATCACCCAGGCAAGGCTAACGTGGTTGCAAACGCTCTTAGTAGAAAAGAAAGAGAAAAACCTTTACGCTTACGAGGGCTAGAATTAATCATATATTCAGATCTCATTACTCAGATTCGTGACGCTCAAATTGAAGCACTAAAAGACAAAAATTATGAAAATGAAGGTCTACGAGGAATGATCAAAGAGTTAATACCTAACTCCAATGACTTGATGTGATTTGCAAATAGAGTATGGGTTCCAAAGTATGGAGACTTGCGTAGAAATATTTTAGATGAAGCGCATAAATCGAGATATTCAATTCACCCAGGATCAAACAAGATGTATCATGATATAAAAGAATTTTACTGGTGGCCTAATATGAAAGGAGATATAGCTTCTTATGTAAACAAATGTATGACATGCTCTAAGGTAAAGCCAGAATACCAGAAGCCATCTAGACTCTTACAGCAGCATATGATTCCAAAATGGAAATGGGAGTGTATCGTGATGGATTTTGTGATGAAATTACCTCGAACATTGAGTGGTTACGATACTATTTGGCTAATAATTGATCGTTTAACAAAATATGCACACTTCTTACCTATAAAAGAGACATATGACATGAATAATCTAGCTAATTTTTATATCAAATAGGTGGTATCTCGCCACGGAGTACCGATCTCAATTGTTTCTGATAGAGATAATCGATTTACCTCGAGATTTTGGCAATCTTTGCATGAAGCCATGGGTACTCGCTTAGACATGAGTACAACTTATTATCCTCAGACAGACGGTCAAAGTTAAATGACCATTCAGACAATAGAGGATTTATTGAGAGCATGTGTGATAGATTTTGGTGGGAATCGGGTTACTCACTTACCATTAGCTAAGTTCTCATACAATAATAGTTATCACACTAGTATTAAAGCTGCCCCATTTGAAGCTTTGTACGGAAGAAAGTGTCATTCACCTTTGTGTTGGGAAGAAATTGGTGAAAGACAATTAACTGGACCAGAAATCATTCAAGAAATGACTGACAAGATTAGGCAGATCAGAAAGAGACGTGAAGCGGCAAGAAGCAGACAAAATAGCTACGCGGATAATCGAAGAAAACCATTGGAATTTCAAGTTGGTAATAGAGTATTTCAGAAAGTATCTCCTTGGAAGGGCATTGTGAGATTGGTAAACGAGAAAAACTCAATCCTCGATTCATTGGGCTATTTAAGATAATAGAACGTATTGGACCAGTTGCATAGCATCTTAATCTACCAAGTGAACTTGGAAATGTGCATAACGTATTTCATGTATCCAATCTTAAGAAATGTATGTCAGAGGAATCACTAATTATTCCACCAGATGAAGTTGGTATTGACGACAAACTTCATTTTATCGAAGAACACATACAAGTTTTGGATTGGAAGGTTCAGAAGCTCAGACGAAGTCAAATCAAATTGGTCAAAGTAAGATGGAGTTCTAAGAGAGGGCCTGAATTTACATAGAAACATGAAGACCAAATGCAACAGAAGTATCCACATCTTTTAAATCTAAGCCTAATGCAGATCCAGCAATGTAAAATTCGAGATAAAATTTCTTAAACAAGGGGAGACTTTGACAACCAGTCAAAATCAGGTAGACTCCAGCTCAATTCTGTCTGATAATAATAAACGTTTATTTATTATTTCTGACCCGTTTGGCTATCTGAAACTTTAACCAATGTTTCACACGAATTCTGTTATCTGTTAACTGGTTGAGACAAAAGACTAAATTTAATAATAATAATAATAATAATAATAATAATAACTAAACAATAATAGTAATAACTAAATAATAATAATAACATTAGTGTGGTGATTACATGTTGGTCTTGCATGCAAGACAACCCAAGCTACATTCCACTTATATAACCCATATGCACACACTATACATACTCACCTACACACACACACACACAATCTCTTCATCTCCTTCTTCTCTCCCTCTCCCCATCGATCACCACCACCCCCACGGAGACCACCACCGCTGGCCTCCACCACCGGTCGCCACCCCACCGCCGTGACCACCACATCGACGGCCACCAAAAGCGCTGGAACCACTAACACCACTAATCACCACCACCATCCCGTCACCCTCACCACCAAACACAACCACCGAGACCACCACCACCGTCCGAACCACCACTGCAACCACCATCCACCACCGTAAACACCATCAACCACCGCAAACACCATCCACCACTGCAACCACCATCTGCCACCCGCACCATCGACCACCTCCTCCAACCCATTACCCTACCACCATCGGTCACCCAACCCCCGCCCTCTTCGACCACCGTGAGCACCACCACTGCCCCACTGTCGAAATCACACACCACCACCATAAGAAACCTTCATTTTCATTCTTTTGAGTCAGAAACAAGAGGGTTTTCAAGTAAAGTTGGGTTTAAGACTTGAAGGTGAAACCGGGTCTCGAAGAATCATGAGCTAACGCTAGAAACCTTTGGTTTAGGCTTGAGATATAATTATTTGGGTTAATTTATCTATATATGTTCATGCATGGAAGATCAAGATGGAGATCTTGATAAACATTGTTCAACCGCTTAGTTGTTTTTGGAAAACTTATGCTTTAATGAATAAGTTAGGTGAACAACATTCTTAAAAACAAGATTTTCTATTATTAAAATGGGTCTTTCACGTCTAGGATCGTGATTAGACCGGTGCAAGACGCTTAAACCTGAGATTTGAATCACATCAAAGGTGAGTACTTTGGCTCCATTTTAAATATTGTTTTATTTAAACTGTTTTGGGGAAAAAGGATGTATGTTGATTTACTAATTTTATATATGATGGGTAAACGAGTATAATATATGTTATGACGGTATAAGTTGAGGCAATAGTATTGGAGAATACTATTAGTCTCTAAATATTCTCATAATCATTAACATCGGGGATGAGGCCGTAGACTATATTGGTAGATCTATCGGGTTAGAAGGGCCCGCTCTTGCGACCCGTCACGCTGGTCAGGTTGTAGGGAGGGAGTTTATATGTCTGGATAGTTGTGGGGCAACGACGTGTTTCTTAGCTTGATTATGGACTTATGACTTGAACTAATCATAGTACCTAGCTAGTCTATCTTGAGTATATTATCTCGCTACATCATAACGGTTTTTAAAAACTGATTGTTTATAAAAATTATGAAAACCCAAATGCTCACCAACTTTATGTTGACTAGTATTTTCTCATGCTTTTTCAGGGCTATAGGTATGCTTGATTTGGGAATGATAGAAATGTGTCTTTTGAAAGACCAAATGTCTTTATGTTAACTACTTTAAGTCTTTAATGATAAACTTGTTGTTTTGTAAACTAAACTTGATAACGTAGTATGTTCAAATATTTTGTCATGTAAAGATAGTCAACTTATTAATCAATAACGTTTGACTATGACCGTTGGAATAATTCCAACTTCTGTTACCACCACGTCATGCAACCTTCCGCTGTGATTTTCGGGGTGTGATAGAAATAAACAGATCAACTGAGGCTATTTAATACTTTTCAAATTTGAGAGACTTTAAAGTGCGACGAGCGAAACTTCCTACTGTTCTTCATTGAACATCAACATCATCACAATCAATCTGATCTTTGTGTTCTATAAACATCATTTTACCTCTATTTTGATTCTTAACAACAGTAGTATCAAAACAAGGTGAGTATCATTATATCAAAGAATAAACAGTCGAACACATGATGAACTTGGAACCCTAAATAAAGAAGGAATCACAAAATCAACATCAAACTAAGGGTCGATTGACATTTCCGAGTACAATGAAACCAATGATCAAGAAAATTAACATCGAACAATGATTTTCAAAACCCTAGGTCTATCACAAGAACAAGGGATCATTGTACTGAAAATGTCGACTTCAAAAATGTTAAAGGACATTCAAAACAAAAACTTATCATCAAAAAAAAACTAAAACACAATAAAATTGTTCATGCATTGCAAAGTCAAGTTAGGTCAGATTTCTATGAAACAGTATCCATGACTCTTCAATTTTGACTAAACGAAGTCAAAATAGAATCAATTAATTTGATTTCATTAGTGAAATTTGATGATTGCTTGTCAAAGTACTAACTCGTATGTCTCTTATACAGAGGTCAATGGCTAATATCACATGAAGTAAACTCCAAAATGTTAGTGGATATCTTGACCCTAATGTCCCTGAAGTACAAGGACTCAGAGACATGATTAGGTTTATATCTACCACTAGAGTTGCTCATGCAATCATTGTGAGACTAGTTATTTAGGAGAACTTCATAAGATCATTCTGGAGTAATGCTGAAGTTGTAGAGATTGATGGTATCAAAACCTTATCTGGAAGAATCACCAATGATCACATCCTTTCCATCACTGAACAAACTGTGAGATAGTGTCTACAGTTTGGTGATGATGCAAACACTCCTCTAGAACATGAATATGAGGAGATCATGACCTTCTTTGCCAACATTGGCTATGAAGGAGGATATGAAGGAAAACATATGGTTAAAGGTTTGGTGGATCTACAATGGAGATTCTTGATACACATATTCAGCACTGTCTATCCAAAAGAAAGACAAGATGGAATGACATCCCAGTTACCACATCATCTGCTATATGTGCTTTGTGCACAAATAGGCCATTCAACATGTTAGCATACGTATTCAATGACCTGGTGTTTAACATCCAAGAGGGAAGAAGGAATATTTTCTCATGTATTCAAGATTCTTTCAATGTCTCATCAATGAAGCCTTTCCCCAGCAGGTACCTTTAGGACCTGTAATGGACATTCCCCATTATAATGCCTAGTCATACAAGTACATCAAGAAAAGGGATCCAAGGAATTTTTATAGTAGGACTTTCTTTCCCTTGCTTCCTTGGATGTTACAGCAAATCAATCAATAAGAAGTTATCTAAGAACAAGAAGAATATAAAGATGTAGCTCATGAAGAACAAGAACAAACTGCTCATGAAGAAGAAGAACAAGCTGCTCATGATCAATAATAAGTTAATGAGCATGATGAAGAAGAACAAGAACAAAGGCCAGTGTCACCACATGTTAATGTAGGTGGTGATCTTCATATTGGACATTCTATTGAAGAAGCTGAAATTGCCTCTCCTTTCAGACCATCTCCTATCCGTTCTCCTCCTATGTCTTAAGCACACTTTTCTCCACTTCACCCTTCTCCTACTACTGCTAAATCTGTAGAGTCTCGTGAATTGTAAGACCCCGATCCCGAGCACCTCACAGTTGGTCAATCATAGCACAAAACATACATAATAGTATACATTTCATAAAACATTGCAGCGGAATTACATTAACAAAAACCCATTCATTTCATTTATAATTACTGTTCTTAAGCAATACATCATTGTTCATTGATTACAAAAAAAATCATTTCAATGCATTACAAAACAAAAATATTATCCAAACATGAATGGATGTCAGTCTTGCCCCGTCGTGTAGCTTCACTCTCGTGCCATCCTCAGCAATGTTTACCTGCCAACTGAAAATGAATAAAAGTCGGCGTTGCTGAGTGAGTTCTAGTCTTAAAAGTATTACAATACCTTGTACAGATATACGAAAATATCCTTTGTTGTAAAATACCTTTTTTTATTTTGGTATGTGATCACACATTATACATACATCAAGGTGATACTTTCTTTCATTCATTACTGTACGCATTCATTCCTTCCTTAGTTTTTTCATTATCTTTCCACATTCTTACGGACCAATGTGCAATACCCTGAACATTGTGCACGAAGCTGATGCTAGGCCTGTGGTCTATAAATAGACCATGAACATTGTGCACTAAGCTGACCCAGTCACCTAGGGTATGCTACAAGGGTCCCTGTCAGTCTTAATGACTGACCCTGCATGTAGCCTTCGGGTTAGCTAAGCCGCATACAGTTGAGCTAATGACAACATGGTTGTGCACCTCCTTTTCATTTGCTTGCAAGACTTTCAATCATTCTTTTATGTTCCACTTTTCTTTATCATTAATCTTTCACTTTTATTATGTTCCACTTTTCTTTATCATTAATCTTTCACTTTTAATCTTTCACGTGTACAATCATAAACACACCACGTAAAGTCACATAATAATAGTTAATATGGAACATAAGAACAACTCATTATCATGCACAATAATAACAATTAAAATCCTAAAGTCAAACTAAGGTCAAACCCTAATCATCCTGTTTTTCTCCAAAATTTCAGAAAATTTCTAAGTGTTCTTGGCGCATGAGCACTATACAGGCGCATGAGTCCTGCTTAGGCATATCAACACTATTTAGGCGCTTGACCCTACACTTAATCCTTTTTCCTACTGAGTCTTGGGCGCATGAACTATTCAGGCGCATGAGCTTTACACTTAGGCGCCTGAGGATTGGGCGCATGGGCACTATTGGGGCGCATCATCCTATATTTTAACTTTCTAAGGCACATTTTCAAGCTCATGAGCCCTGTTTAGGCGCATGACCTTACTTAACACATTCTAAGGCAAAAAGGCTAGGCACATGGCCCCTGTTTGGGCGCATGAGCAACACTTAGATCTTTCTAGGCATTTTCAGGCGCATGAGCCTTATGTGGGCGCATGAACCTTCTATTTAACATGTTTCTTGAATGTTTTCAGTCCCAAACGATCATATCATCCTATTCTAAGCTTATTACCATCTCTCTAGCATGCATACCACATAAACAACCATAAATCATCACTATACATGCAAAATTACATACGGTTACACTCATAAAAATTATAAAATCATTTCAAATACATTTTCAGCCCCGAAAACTTTTAAAACGTGTAAAACATGGGGTCTATAAACTCACCTTTCTCAGCCTCCAAGCACAACACCTTAAATTCAAGCACTCTTGATGTTTCTAACACCTAAACACCAATTACATACACACCCGAAAACATTTACACACATGAGAACATGTATAGCTCAGTTACATGGTTAAAACTCATAAGAGACCGAACACTTACAAAAAAATCTTACCTTTAAGCAGCTTATTCTTTTTCTTCTCTATAGAAAACCAATGAACTCTTCTCTCTCTCTCTAAAAATCGTAATAGCAGTTGATGTAGCAGAGGTTGTGGGCAGCCATACCGACTTTAAGCAAAATAATATTATTATTTTGTCCTATTTACACTTTATACCCCTCCTCTTTGGCCTTTTTTTCTTTTCTTACAAATATCTTTCTTTTATTCACTTTCTTATTTCTTTTTCTTTCCTTTTATTTGACAAAATTTTCCGGGTGTTACAAGTCCACCCACCTTAAAGAGGTTTCATCCCCGAAACCCATCATCTTCGAATAGTTTTGAGTAATGTTGTCTCATCTCTTCTTCAGTCTCCCACGTAGACTTTGAACCCTTTCTGTGTTTCCACTGCACACGCACCAGTGGAACAACTTTATTCCTCAATCTCTTTTCTTTTCTATCATTGATTGCCACTGGTTACTCTATGTAATTAAGTCGTTCGTCCACTTCGATATCATCCAGTGGTACAATCATATCTTCGTCAGCTAGGCACTTCCTTACATGAGATACATGAAATGTCAGATGTATTCCATTTAAATAATCAGGCAATTCTTATTGATAGGCCACCTCTCCTACTCGTGCGATGATTCAGAAAGGTCCTATGTAACTCAGGCTCAGCTTACCTAGCTTCCGGAATCGGTTGATTCCTTTCCAAGGTGAGACCTTCAACATAACTCGATTGCCCACCTTGAATTCAATCGGTCTTCGCCTCTTGTGGCCTACGACTTTTGTCTATCTTTTGCTACCTTCATAAAGGCTTTGATCCTTTCTAACTTCTCAGTGGTAGCCTTAAGGCTCCCTAACTCTTTCTGTCCAATATCACCCCAACATACGGGTGTCCTACACCTCCTACCGTATAGCATCTCGTAAGGTGGCATGCCAACGCTGGCATGATAACTGTTATTATACGAGAATTCCGTTAACGGTAAGTGATCATCCCAACTTCCTCCAAAATCGATCATGCATGCTCGAAGCATATCCTCAAGCGTTTGGATTGTCCTCTCCAACTGACCGTCTGTCTGCGGATGATAAGCAGTGTTTAGGTGTAGGCTCGTCCCCATCACATCATGGAATCTCTTCCAAAAATTTGATGTAAATCGGGTGTCACGATCTGATACAATAGACACCAGCACACCATGACGAGCTACAATCTCTTTAATGAACAGATCCGCCAATCTTTCTGATGAATACGTCTCGTGGATTGGTAGGAAATGAGCACTCTTCGTCAGTCAATCAACAATCACCCATATGGTATCGCACCCCCTCGCCGTACGAGGTAGCTTAGTAATAAAATCCATGGTGATGTGCTCCCACTTCACTCGGGTATATCCAACGGTTGGATCTTCCCGTATGGCTTCTGATGTTCTGCCTTCACTTGCAAACAAGTAAGGCACTTGCTCACGTACTTTACTACATCACGCTTCATACCTGGACACCAATAATCTTTCTTCATATCCTGATACATCTTCATGGCACCGGGATGAATCGAGTATCGAGTTTTATGAGCATCATCTATGATTCATCCCCGTAGATCTCTGTAACGAGGGATCCATATCTGTCCATTTCGGGTTTTAGCGCCGAGAGTGTTTTCACCCAATTCTGCTACTAGACCCTTCATTCATTTCAGGATTAAGGCGATCTTCTTTCAATGCCTTTTCTTGAAATTCTTTCACATGGGTTATCATATCATCGGTCATAACCAACTGATAAGCTTTCACCCGAATCGGCTCGAGTCTCTCCTTTCGGCTAAGGGCATCGGCCACGACATTGGCCTTACCCGGATGGTAATGGATCTCACAATCATAATCCTTGATAAGCTCTAACCATCTCCTCTGCCTCATGTTAAGA
>BJCO01662684.1:0-25210 GCA_018326465.1 Flaveria floridana | reverse complement strand
CGATAACAAACAAACAACAACCACACACCACCATCACCAACCATCATCATTCACCACCTCCACGGCTTTCCCTCGGGTCCAAGCAGCAAGAACATCATCAAGATCATCACAAGGTTGTAAAATGTTTTGTTACATATGTGTTGCAAAATACATATATATGGTTAGTTTTGGTATTCAAACACCAAAACCAACCTTGAAAGTATTTTTAGTTCATTAATCACAAGTAATGGGTTACAAAAACTCAGAAAACTTGTGATAAAATGTATATTTTGAATTTACAAAGATTAAAATTCATAATTATTTAAGAAAAATCTAGTAAAATATTAAACAAATGTGATTGTGGTAATAAATACTGAAAACTCCTTAATTATATACTAAATTATTGTTCTGAAAACTTTGACAAAATTTTGATAAGTAAATAATTTTAAAATAATGAAAAATAAAGAAATATCAAAAATAGAAATAAATTCGGAAAAATTCTGATAAATTCACATAATGATTCTTTTGAAGTATAAAAGTCTCTGGAATTATTTCAGAATTTTATTCCTTATTTTAAGTAAGATAGAAGGCGATAGGGAAAGGCACCGCTAGATCGACTTTCAAAGTCCGGCTGGATGGGAATGATTTCCGGGGAAGAAGCCCCAGCTGCCATGCCAGCTGGATCTAAGGTGGGAAGGGATCGAGACCTTTCTCGCGAAGATGGTCTTCTATAGTTTCAAAATCTCGACTTTCTAACAAAACGACTTTCTTTCTTCCATGCAGCCGTCGAAGGCCCGGCTTAAGACATTGACTTGGGTCTTGCAGCTGCCAACCTTCAAAGTAGGAGTTCGGGATCTTGTCATGAGCATGCTCCAGAGAAGGCTTTTTCCTTTATTTATCTACCCGCCGTTGGTGACCGAGCGAGGATGATCAATTTTTATGTATTCTGCAGTAGATAAATCAGAATAAATACTTAACGTAAATAATAAATTTTGAGAAAATCAAAGATGTGATATTAAATCTGAAAATACAGAATGTATAATTGTCATAATTTTTGGAGCAATATAAATATTTTTACTAAATATTAATATTATTGTAAAATTTACAGAGACTAATATACTATGAGTTGGACTTTGTTATATTAATATGATTTTCTATATTATATGATAAGCTGTCTGTAAAATTTTTAGAATTTATCAATTACAGAAGCTATTTTTAACCAATTATAAGGTTATTATAAAAATTATAGAAAATAATCTGTTTGGATTTAGATGCTATAAAATTTATAGGATGTTACTAGTTGTTGATATAACATTATATGAATTTTTGGTGATTTTTGGATAACCGTTGGTAATTTTGATGATTTATGTTTGGACTAATTTTAAGCAAATTATGTATAAATAATTTGTTAGAAATTTTGTGATAACATTATTAGTAGAACTTCCGAAAGATACTTACATCTGAGGTTCTAAAAATTTTGAAGAAAATTATGTCTTATACTGTGAACTATTTTATAGGTTCAAGTTTGAAAACACGGTGAGTTCATAGCCTCATTTTCAACCATTTTGTATTCATAAAGTTTTGGGGGAAAAGCATATTGTTTGGGTTGATGTATTATTTTTGAAAATATTTTGATACTTGTCATTTGCGATACAACCATTAGTTCGAATGAGGAACCGTCCGATAATATTAGTAGCGCTACTTAGGAGAATATTTGCACCAACAGGATGAGTGTTGCTGCTGTTTTTCTGCACATAACCGAATGTGGGTTATGATGTAATATTATCTGATTTTGTGAATTATTTCGTGACAGTATGATTATGTTGTGAACAGGTTTGGTTGTAATTGATGCATGAACAAAATATTTGTTTGGATATAAACCTATGTTCTCACCAACGTTTTGTTGACTGGTTTAAGTATGCTTTTTCAGAAAATAATGAGTAACTCGTTTGACTTTAGCTTTGAAGTGCATAACGGCTGAGGCGAATTAGTCGGGAGAGTTTGCGTCACGCTAACCGTTAACATAGTTGACGATAGCGTGTATGTCGACGCACACTTTCATAGATTCTAGAGACATGCTGTAGTTTAATTGGAAAACAATTACATCTAATTTTGTAACCTATGTATAAGATGTAATTTCTAATATTATGAATAAAGGCATGTCTATGTTGTGTTTTTATGTATAATAAGCAAGTCACACCCCACCCGCATCATTCACGCTTCCGCCGGGATGTGACAATTTCAGTTGTGGTGTTCACCGTCTATAATGCTGGTCTCTTTGTCAGTCAGACAAATAACAGAACATTCAGAATCATTATTATCTGTACTGTATCTGAACCAGCCCTAGTATAGAATTTTCACCTATTGTCTGGATATAAGTTGGCTAAACTATACATATACTTCTAGTTTAAATATGACCTTTAGTATCACTTTTACGCCTTAAAGCATGTTTAACACAATAATGTCATTTTCAAATATTCAAATCATTTATTCATTTTAAAAGTATTAAACATATTCATCTTCTATTTTTGAGCCAAATAACTACTTAGGATCAAGAAACTAGCTCCTATGTAAGCAACACTTCGTCTTATGTCACTTGACTTCTCATTTTCAATCGTTATCTGCCATGCAGCACCTCGAGATCACCTAAGATTGACCTAATATGAGAGAGAGAGAGAGTTTGCTTTTAAAGATAGATTAGAGTTAGAGATAGAGATTTTATGATATGGGAGCATACCCGAATGCTTTTTATATAGAGGTTTTAGGTGGCCAATGCGCCCCACGTCGCCAAGCCGATGGGGGCCGCATTGTCGTGAGGAGATGCGTGGCTGAGGCATGTCAGCACCCTATCGTGACCATGTGTTAAAATCCGGCTCTTAGTCATCAGACGTGTGTCATGTCTCGACTCCTCGTCATCAGACACATGTCACTCATCTAAAGATCCTTATCCACTTCGTTGTGGCCCATAGGATCCCCTCATCCTGGAAACTATGCGATGCGGCCCGCATTGGATTTTATTTCAGAATTTTTATTTCTTTATTTTGAGAAAATTTGGGGTTACACCTTTCTAGAAAAGAGCCACATAGAAACTCAAGTTTTGTTTCGAACACTCGAACTTAAATGTTAATTTTATTTCAATCGAAACAATCATTTGATAATAAAAGGAAAATTAATAGAGGTCTTAATCCAAACATAAAATTACTCACTATAAAATGCTGAGACATACTATTGATAATTATGAGATTGTTGGTTATCCAACTTAGTCTAGAAAGGGAAATCATAAGTTCAACATATAATGTATTAAATGATTATGTGGTAACTAAATCTGATAGTTCTTCATATATATGCTACTATTCACGCACTTACTCCCAATCGATTAGATTTCTTAGTTACTAGGGCTGTTGAATGAAATAACAAATGATGGATCAAAAGCATCTAATAGTAATTAGTCCAAAAAACATATTTTTTGCTTGTATTTTCTGTAAACTTGTCTATAGATTTTGTAATAAATATTGTAGTGGCTTGTTCTATGCGTCTTACTCTGAGTGGATCGTATACTCAAGTGCGAACCAACATATGGTTATGTCAGATAAAGGTTGTAGAGTGACATTGATGTTTCAAAGTTATATTAAAGTTAAACAGCCAAATAGAATAAGTGCAGCAATAACTAAAACTGAAAATCATAAGTTGTGTGACAAAGTGTCTATCTTATGTGTTTGTTGCACTTGAGTACTATGTTAACATGATATATGTACGTGTGTAAAGAAGCTTACAAAATCCTTTGATGGAAATAACTGTTATATTAAGAACGTAACACACAAAGAACAACCTTTACTGGTTATTAAGTTGATGGTTTGTATTTTTATGTAGATTAATTAAAATTTGTAAAGATGTGTTTTAGTGTCTATCGTTCTGTGAATCTTTAACGTGCTAGACTAAGACAAACTTTTGAACAAGTTTAATGTACCAAAGGATAGTTTGAAATGTTAATTTGATAATAACGACTATCCATGTGAAGTGTGTCGTAGGGCCAAAAAACATAGGACCCATTCACACTAACTGATAATAAATTAATCTATGAAGTGTAGGAGAATCGATTCACCTAGATGTATAGGGTCCATATAGAGTATCAAGTAGAGTATAATATAGGTATTAGAATGATTATATATTCCAAGGTTGTGTGGGTATATCTTTTGATGTGGTTACAAATCAGTTCGGAAAAGGTGTTAAAATGTTTGGAAGCAAGAATGGAACTGAGTTTGTTAATAATGTTGTGAATATTTTTTATAAAATATGGAACTAATCACCAAAATTCATGTTCGTATTCTACAAGATAGAATGAAATAGTTGAAAGAAAACATAAAAAGTCATTTAAACGAGCTAAATCCTTGTTGTTACAATGGGGCATTTTGTCCAAATGTTTATTACACTCCGTCGAGTTTGATTCATTAATTATGCGTAATAATTTCTTAATCGATTCTAGCCGCTTATCAATTACTAATATTTTTACCGGCGGACACAAACTCTCTACTCTAACACCTACTCTATTTTTAAAATCATTATATATGCGTTTAATAGGTCTTAAACCCACAATATTAGAAATAAGAGTAAATTACAAATTGTGTCCTTTATTAATATATGAAATTGCATGATATGTTCTTTAGTTTTAATAATTACATATGATGTCCTTTTATTAAAAGATTTGCACACATATTGTCATTTACACTAACTATCATCTAAATGTATAGTTAACTCAGTTATGTGTCCTTCACATGAGGGTATTTTTATCAATTTTTTTCACGTCTAATATATTAAAAAAATTATAAAAAATAAAAAATTTAAATAAAAAAGAAAATTAAAAGATATCGGAACGTTAGGTAAGTCGGTGAAACCAATAACTCTTGGTGTGTATTCATTCAACTAATCGTCAAAACTTTTAATGACAACAACCTCCAATAACATTTATTAAAATAAGAAGTCTAAGTCACAAATCATTTAGAAGGGCGGGAAATCAACAATAAACAACAAAAAAATATACGTAAATACTTTATAAACTACTCATACAAACAAATAATAAAAATCAATAAGAAACACAAACTTGGATATTTCTTGTGATTCTCTGAATTGCTTATATAATTGCAAAAGCAAGAAAATGAACTATAAGTCGCTTGTTTATCACACAACAATATAAGCTAGAAATTCAAAGAGCAACGAAATACAAAAAACGAATTAGGGATTTGAATCTTGCAATCATTGTTTCTTCAAGTTCAAAGGATTTTAATGGTGTGTGAGATATTGTAGACGGTGAAGATAACCGGTATTGGGCTATCAAATAGAGAGGGATGATGGATTTAATAGTATTGAACGTAAGAGGAACGCGGATTAACTGACTTACCTAACGGTCTGATACCTTTTAATTTTATTTTTCATATTAAATAATTAATTTTTTATTTGTTTAATATATTATATGTGAAAAGAAAATGATAAAATTGCACCTCATGTGAAAGATACATAACTGAGTTAACTATATATTTAATCGAAAGTTAGTGTAAAGGACAATATGTGTGCACATATTTTTAAAAAAAGGACATTGTATGTAATTATTAAAACTAAAGGACATACCACGTAATTTCGTGTATTAATAAATGACACAATTTCTAATTTAATCTAGAAATAACCATTTTATCACCATTGTGTCCCTTTGGGTACTACTTACTAATTACTACTTCATTAGGCATTCTTAGCATTTGATGTTTACTTAGGCGTTTTTTATATGTTTGATGTTTGAAGTATTGATTAGTGTAAAAGTTCTTATTTCATAAAGTAAAAGCATGTTTATTGCACTTTCAAATTGCTTTCTAAAAACATCATGTGTTATATTTTCCGTCAATCTGCTGCTTGCATGTCAAATTTCTTAAGTGCAACTCTTCGGGTATTTTCATCTTTAATAAAAACCCATATAAATTTTGCAATATATATTAAAAATTGTGTGATTGTTTTTTAATGATCTGAAGGGAGTTTTTTCAATGATCCCACCCGATTCGACAAAGAAACATTTTGGTGATGTGAACCGATAAGGTATCTCCATATAAACAAGCGTAGTTTGAGATTTGTGACAGTGTGATAGTGATAAAAAAAATATTGTTACGTAGGCTATGATAGTAAAAATAGCAGTAGTGGTTGTGGCATTGATATCACACTTCTGCGTAGCCATGGACCCTCTAATAGAGGCGTACAAACTGTTTTTTTTTTCTGACAAACCGGTTCGGTTTTTAAACCGTGCCAATTTTTTTAATATGTACAAACCAGTTTTTTTCAAACCGATTCGGTTTCAAACTAATTTTTCATCAAAAATCCTCAAACCGCTCAAATCGGTTTGTACCAATTTGTAAACCGTTTTTTATTATAAAAACCAGTTTTAAACATGTTTAACCGGCTTTATAAAAATTGAAACCGGTTTGGTTACAAACCTGTATACAAACCGTCAGTTCGGGTCAGGTTAGAAACCGGTTTGACTTAAACCGATTTTTTTTACACCTCTGCCCTCTAATCCGGTTTGTCTTTTATAGATTCTCATAATATCTGAATTTAAACAGGAAAGAATTTAATTAAGAACAAAACGTGTGCTCGTTGACGAAGTCACATGGGACGTAAGTTATAAAACAAAAGGTCAAATATTTAAAAAAAAAATACGCTAACTGTAATTCACAAGAACAATAAACAAATTGAAGGAAAACACCAAAGCTAAGAAGAAAAAGTCAAACCTTTAACCCAGTCAAACATTACACCTTTCAGATTCATCAAACCACAAAATTTCATCAAAATTCATACACACATTCAATCCAAAGCTTCATCATCATCATCATCATCTACACCCAAATTCTACCATAATCCCCTCAACCCCACAAAAGTTCACAGTAAATATTAGATCATGAAGCTCCATTAATGGAGGACAAAAAAGCCAATACCATCGCCATAATATCAATCATCTTCCTCATCTCCGTCATCATCACCGCCAGAATAGTTCTCCACCTCTCAAAATCATTCTTCCTCATCGTCGGAGCCGCCGTCGCCGGCATCTTCACCGTCATTGCCTGCTACCTCATCCGGCGGCACCTCCGCCACCGGCGGCGCGTCATGGAGACGCGACTGGCCTCCGAAGGCAAAGAGCTCCGCATCGAGTACAGCTTCCTCCGCAAAGTCGCCGGACTTCCCACCAAGTTCCGCTACAAAGAGCTCGAAGAAGCCACCGATAAGTGGAAATCCCTCATCGGAAAAGGGGCCTCTGCATGTGTCTACAAAGGCATCATGCACGACGGTACCCCCGTCGCTGTTAAACGGATCCAACATGAAGAAGAAAGAGGCGAAAAGGAGTTCCGATCAGAGATCTCCGCCATTGCAAACGTTCAACATGTTAATCTTGTGCGTTTGTTGGGATATTGCATTCATAATAACCAAAGGTTTCTTGTTTATGAGTTTATCTCAAATGGGTCTTTGGCCAATTGGATCTTTACTCGACCTTCGGGGAGATTAATCAATGGCGTCTCCGGCGGGTGTTTGTCGTGGAAGCTCCGATCAGCCGTCGCGCTTGACGTCGCGAAAGCTCTAGCTTACTTGCACCATGACTGCCGGTCGAAGGTGCTCCACCTCGACGTTAAGCCGGAGAACATTCTTCTCGATGAGAATCATCGAGCCATTGTTACGGATTTCGGGTTGTCGAAGCTGATGAGTCGGGATCAGAGTCGAGTACTTACTACGTTACGCGGGACCAAGGGGTACTTGGCACCCGAGTGGTTGTTGGATCTAGGTGTCACCGAGAAATCTGATGTTTTTAGCTACGGGATGGTGTTGTTAGAGCTTATTGGCGGAAGGCGGAACGTGACGGTGATAGATGTCGGTGGCGCCGGGGATCGGTCGAAGAGGAAGTTTCAGTATTTTCCGAAGATAGTGATGGAGAAGATGAAGGCCGGGAGGATCATGGAGGTTGTGGATCAACGACTATTGGATCACGAAAGTACTATTTTAATTATTATTATTATTATTATTATTATTATTATTGAGTTTGTTTATTTCAGATGTCATGTGTGACAAGTAAAAATTATTATTATTATTTTTTTTTTTTGAAATTGCAGGGATCGATGAAAGGGAAGTGAGGAAGATGGTACACGTGGCGTTATGGTGCATACAAGAGAAGGTGAGGCGGCGGCCGAGCATGTTGGAGGTGGTGAAGTGGTTGGAGGAGCGGGCGGTGGTGGCGGAGCCGCCAGAGACGCAGATGATAGTGGTGGATCTTTTGTCGATTGATGACGATGATGGCGGAAATGGAGGTGAAGGGCAAGATGGTAATAAGAGGAAGAAACCAAGGGTTGTTGCTAGGGTAGCTTCACAATTGAATGGTTGTTTGGGTACTAGTACTAATTCTTTGTCATCAAAGTCCTTTTCTTATTCAATGTCGATTATTTCCCCAAGATAGATTGGTAGATATTTTCTTGTATTATGTGGTAATAATTTGTACATCATACAAACAAAGTTATACATTCGATTTAGATTCAAGTTTTTCCATCATTTGGAAAGTGTGGTCTTCTACTAACATCTTGATGCTTAAACAATATATCATACAAACAAAAAGTCAAGATGCTATAAATTTACAAAGTTTCGTTAAAAAGAAAGAAAAGATTGATTGGTTTAAGTTTTAATTATAGTATTATTTTGACCTCTACAAATCCTTCTCTCGATGAAACCCCGTGTCAGTATTTTTGTGTACTGACATCAAGTTTAGATATCCTTGGTCAAAAATTCTCATTCATAATAGCTTCACTGTATCAAATCACAAAAACGATGATGTAAAACCATCTTGTAACACATTTGATTCGTTAACAAACAAATCAGACAAACAAAAATGAAACTCATTGAGTTCTTATGTCTTCATGTATACTACATAAATGAGTTGTTCTAGTAAATATTGTAATATGAATACTTCAACGATTACAAGTGTAAATGTACTAATATTTTATATGAAAATTCTTCTTAGACCAAGTGAGCATGATAATGTTATAAATTGGAAGGAAAAATTTTTTTTATATGAATTGGAAAACAAATGGTTTGATTTTCAAAAATGTACACGTATGTATTTAGTTTACGTATGACTCTACAAGTCAATGTTTAAAAATGATTTAGGTTCTTATAAAAAAGTGATTTTTAATTAATTATATATCATGTAAAACTTTTAAACATTTTGAATTATTCTTTTAGCAAGTATTTAAACCGTTAAATACTTTGAAAAACAGATACAAAGATATGATGGGCCATACAAATGACTTAATTGGCACAACAAAAAACGGCATTATTAGTCTTGATACATACAAGATAGCTAACCCGAACAAAACAGTAATCAAAAACCTAGACCATGAGAAATACAATACTCTAAAGCATATTGACATAATGATGTGTATTTTAAAGTTGGATTATATGGATGTGTGTTTATCGCTCCAGAAATATAAAATGTCATATATGTTTTTATACATTTGAGTATATTAACCGATTCGAATAACAAGGATGTTATGATATCACCTCTATCATTTCAACAACTACAAAAATCTAATAACGGTTTTGAAACAAGATGACCGTGCAATGATCACAACTAGTACCCAACTAACCCGAACAAATAATAAATGCCAGTGCCTTAACGAATTATAAGGTTTAACTTGAATCTCACTTGATATATCTCAATTTTTCTAGGGATCTAGCATGATTTTATCGATAAAGATTATATGTATTTAAGTTTAAGCCAATTATAGTTAAATTATAAGGTTATGAGACACCGTATTCATATTACTCGTGTGCAACTTTTTATTTGAACGCACCAAAATATACACTCATTCCTGGCATCAGTGTCATGAAAATTCTATTGTCATGTTCTCTATAATCTTTCTCAGTCTTTTTTATATATCATCGTTTGTAATGAAAATAAAAGTTCAAGGGTTACTAGTGAAATTATAGGTATGAATTATAGTCTATTAATAGGTTATAGTTTGAATTTTTTATATTCAATTTGTTAATGCTATAAATAAATTTATATAAAATAACAGGCTCATTTATCTCATCAGCTAAGTCAAATTCGACATTTGGAACTCGAGCCAAAGCTCCTTCATTAAATAAGTCCAATATAAGCTTAAGTTCGGACTCATTTAAGCTCGGTACCAGTAATCGAACACCAAGTCCCCCCATCCCTCTCCCTGTTGAATAAATTGCATTAAATCTAGGGGCGTACCTAGCCCTTTGGGCAGACCCACCCTTACTCCATGCAAACTTTTTTCCTGCTGATATGTATATGATTAAATCCCGACTAGCACTCATGGAATTTTGACGCTAAACCCCACAAAAATTTAAGAGAGACTTAAAAGCAGTATAAACACCAATCTCAAAAAAATTTAAAACCAACCCAATATTAAAAGTGATCCTCATTAAATTACTAACAAATACAAAACATTTAGTTTTGTAGATTAAAAAACTTTTTCGTATAACTCCATTCTTAGTTAATTAGCTCATAACTCATTTAATTAATTATTAGATTATTAGATTATTGACTAATAAATTTCTAGATTAATTATCTGATTTATTAATTAAATATTTATTTGTATACTTGATTATCTGAATGTTAATGTGAGCATTAATAGGGGCCCATATAAATCAAGCTGAGCCTGAGAATCTTTGGGCTCAGATTGGAATCGTTTTGCTTTAAAAGAATTCAAGCTTAAGCTTGACTCGTATAAAGTTTTATATATTTTTAAGACTCAAGCTTGGCTATTAAGAAAATTATCAGACTCAATCCTGACTTAGGTTTCATTGTCTATAATTCTTTTCATCATAGTTTTATATATGATAAGAATTACTTATATAAATATGTATTTAGTGAATTAAATAAGAATTATATAAATAGAAAGCTTGTTTAGGATCATTTGACCCGACGGGAATCGAACCATTAAAAAAGGTTTTGATATTTACGATATACAACAGCCCCTTAAAACTTCCAACCCATAAAATAAATTTGGGTTCGCCACTGATCAAATCCTAACAAAATTCAAACTCTCAAATATCATTACATACGAACTATAATGGTTATAAATTCCAAGTCTCAAGATTATGACACATTGACAAATGTTTTAGTTGCACTTAACTCTTCAGTCTTGTTGCCTTGTATTCATATCAAGAAAAAATCATTCTAGTCCATAACTATAAATTAGAAAAGCAAAAAAGATTATATGTATAAAACTTTTCTAATAACTAAATATAAGCATTTTTAAGGTTGAGAGGTCTACTACAGAAGTTGTAAAAGAGCCTTTTTAAGACATTTATCATGAATTTCTTATCTCTATTCTTATAATTATATTAAGAATTATTTTTTTTAGTTTTTAAATGATAAATTTTAATATATTTATCATTATCTTTTCTCTCTTCTATACTTACAATCACCTAAAAAAAAACATTAAAAACTATAATTGTTAAACAGTGTTTCCTTAAATATATATAATAGTATTATTTTATTTCTTATTCACTCACAACCATTTACTATCATTATTTGTTATATAAAGAATCCACTCGTATATTTATAAAAAAATCCATTATGAATAATAAAATCTAAAGAATAAATCCAGAAAACTTTTTTGGATATTTTGAGTGTGAGTGGGAATAGTGGGCTTGTCACATACGCATAAAATATGCCCCTATGACCCTGTCATTGACTAAAGCTCTCCCTTTTTATGTGATACCTTTTTAACGGCAAATGTATGGTCTTTTTAACGGCAAATGTATGATCGGTTTCGGAGTATAAGCTGCTATCTTAGTCGGATTTAGCTTTCTGTTTTTCAGTTGAGACCGTACCCTCAACCTCTTCAGAGAAATCTCACAACTGAAAAAACCTTTTGGTTCAATCCTGAATATTTTTTATCAAACTAAAACTTGAACCCAAAACGTTATCATATTTATGTCTTAGATATCTTATATTAACCACTTTAGCTAAATATTTTTGCTTTTTATGTGCATACCTAACAAGACCATTAACGGAGAACAAAAGACAAACATCCTTTGTACTAAGAGGATAGCTTATGGGTAGAACGTATGCAAATAAATATGTTATATATCAAGTAACATGGAGTAGCATGCCATGCATCATACAAAATTACAAACTAAAACAATTAAAAATAATAAACAGTTTAACACACATAAGATTGAAGTATTGGGCAAACATCAAATATCAAAAGTTTCACTTCATCAATTGAGCATATAATAAGAATATTGGTGTTCGTCTCAAGCTATCATTTGATCTCAACCTCGCGTATTAATAACATAATTCACGTAACTATAGAAGGGTCCAGGGGATCAGGTGACCCTCCGTTTCGTGGCTGTAGACGACAACTTGAAGCGGTTTTGATAGGAGAAAATCGTAAAAGAAATGTGGGAAAGATGGTGATGACGGAATTTATGTATACGTTGGGCCAGTTGATATAAAGTCCACTAAAATCTTACATTTTATTCATTTTTTTTTACTTTCAATAATTATATGGTTTGTCTTTAATTTGTCTGGACTACGCAATTTCTACACACTTTTCTGATTTTCTTGCGGTGAATCTATATCAAAGTGTAAACTATAAAGTCTCAAAATCTTTTATTTATGTTTTACTTTTATCACTTGATTTGATTTATTTCCAAACATTTGTCTTTTTAGTTTTACTAACTAGTTTTATCGATTGATCGTTTTATGTAATTAAAAGTTTAAACAAATTCAAAAGCTTTTCTAATCATAAATCGTTTGTGTTTGTACGTACTAAGTTGGTTGATTAAGAAAAGTAACCGTAACATATTAAAGAAAAATATTTTTTTACATTTACCTTTTAATTGTAAATTCTAGTTCCGTAACTACGTCCAAATCTTGACAGTTTTGGATTTAATGAGATTCTTTTGATCTCAACAATGTGAATTAATTTAATAATCCATCTCAGGTAATACTCTTAGTCTCACTTTCATATTCTCTTTAGTCGGTGATGTTCCTTGCATTGAGTAAGAGGTTCTAACACATCCACACAACACATTGTTTAGTGCTTATAAAATATACACAATAATGCAAAGAATGAACATGACATTACACATAATCACAATATGAAAATATTCTTTAAGCATAGACATTTTGATCAACTGAGTTCCAACACCTAAGTAAACATAATTTAAGTATGTCTAAAGGTTAAAGTTATAAAATTGATCAATGATGATGATAAGATATCCAAATGTACCCAAGAAACATACTAATAAAAAAATTGACTTTTAGAGAGTTGGCTTGGAATGGGCAAGGAATTTGAAGTAAGAAACTCTAATAAGGTGAGTTCATACTACATCTTAAATAAGAAATTGAATATCTTGTATACATGATAGACTATGACCGGTTTGAGACGAAAATTCGAATGGTATACTATGATACATCTAAATTCGTTTTCAATGTTTAAACACGTATAATGAAATGTATTCGGTGGATAAAAACGTTTGTAGCTAAACAAGCTTATTTAATAATCATTTTAGCATTTTACATCTATAATGGTATAAAGACACCATTTTTACCAAAATTCTCAAATTTCCATTTTCTAAACTTTAGCATTTGACTCTAAACACATTCTGTAAGACCCCATTTATCAAAACATCTCATAGTTAGATTAACACATTAAGAACATAATGCTTAAACTTAAAATGTTTAGTCATTCTGCAGTGGAATTTAAACATCATTACATAGTTAGTAGACTCAAAACTTTATATCTAAAACCATAAGTAATCATGACTATTTAACTAGAATGTCAATCTTAAACATAGCCAGGTTCGCCTTCTATCCATGCCAAGTTGTATTCTTTATTCATTCTTTTTGCTAGTCAAACTAATATACTTATAAAAGTTAGCTGTGTTGAGTGAGTTTTAGTTTTAATTTTAGCAAAATATTATATCATAAACATATTTAACATACTTTAACAAGTAATAACTATAGAAATAATTATACTTTAACTTTAAGTGTTAGTTTAGCTTTAAATGTCTTTTTAGTAGCAATACTTTTAGCAAATGCTTTTTTTGTTCTTTTCTTAGGTTTACGTTATCTTTATCTTTGAGTTTGTATATGTGTAGAGCTCCTTTAGCTCGTGAGCTAGCAGTAAATGCAAAGCTCATGTTAGTGAGTGTACACAAGCCTTAACTTCTAAAAGGGTGAGCATGCACAAGGCAAGGCTCCTTTACCGGGTGATAATGCACAAGGCAAGGCCCCTTTACCGGGTGATAATGCACAAGGCATAACTCCTACTAGGGTGAGAATGTATGAATGGCAAATTCTTTAACAATGCTCACAAGACTTTGAACTTTAGGTTTCATATATGAAATTTAGGTTTCACATATGAACTTTATTGTTTTATGGTATCTTTATCATTCCTTATTTTCATTGTCTTTGTTTTTGGTATCTTTATCATTCCTTATTTTCATTGTCATTGACTATGTAATTCTTTATCTCCTTAGCTTTGCTATGATTATATTATATTCTAACTCTTTATCTAACACATTCTTTAGCTTTATATTCACAATCACGCTATATGTGTTTACCTACATAAGTGCAAGTTGGATAAGTTATGAACTTTAGTTACAAAGGCATAATTTTATTTAAGGAGAACTATCGGGGGAATTTGGCTAAGTATGGATAGTGAGTTAGTGACGAAGCAAGGGTCAGTTGCAAAGGCTTTAGAGTCATTTATGAGGGCTATCTTTGTCTATGCTAAGCAACCTTAGTTACGGAGATGTAGCTTTAAATACAAGGACTTAATCACGGAATATATCTAAGTGTCATGAGATACAAAGTTGTAACTTAAATACAGAGTCAACATCTTTGATTATGTCTGAATACGTGAGTAATTTAGAGATGTAAATTCACTTATGGAGACTTTATCTTCTTTATCCAGGTACGTTGAGTTGCCAAGTTGCAAATCAGATACAATGGTTATATGAGATGAAGGGACTTTTTCTTTAGATTTAGGATAAGTTATCAAGATATGAGTTAAATATTTAAATAATATTTAATAATAAAATCTTACTAATTATTTATTATCATTTTTAATCTTATTTATTTAATCAATTTATTAAATTTTTAATATTTCAAGACATATAATAGAATATATTATTTTAAACTAATTGTTAAAAACCTCAAATCCTAGTCGAAACCCTTCTAGTCTTTAATCATTTTAATTCTAACATAGGACAACATTCTTAGGTTAATCGTAAGAAAAACCGTTGATGTCTAATCTAGCATTGTTATTATTCAAAACGCGTTTAATTATTAAAGTGAGTATTCATAGCTTATTTTCATGTTTTATTATTTAGGAAAATCATGTGATACTTAATCAATCATGTGATATTTATTGTTATTCTATTTTAAATTTAATTCAAGACATGTTTTGCTATTACTAACAATAATGTGTGCATAGTTAGATAAATTAGATGATAACATAAACGTTAATTCATGCAACAACGATAACAATGATAAATCTATTGGTTTAAGAAAACCCACTTCATATGATTATTCGAGTGGTGATAATAGATCTATTGGTTTGACAAATCCACCTCACATGAATATTCGAGTGGTGATTGGAATCGGAGTCAATAAATCAAGGGTTAATTACACGATTGGTCCATGTTGTTTGCCCATATTGCAATATTGGTCCCAACTTTTGAAAATTACAGGTTTGGTTCTAACTATTTTTCAAACCGTAACACAAATGGTCCCTAGAGTGGATGGTCGTTAGTTTTTGGGGTTAAATGGATTTGAAATTGCTTTTTTACCCTTGTACTAGAAGACAAAAATACATAAAATATTTATATTAATATATATGTGGGACCCACTAAATTTTTAAGTAATTAATTAAATATCATTATCATCATCTACGAACACCCCACCTGTTTCCCCTCGTCAACATCCAACGTCCACCGAGACCACCGCCGGTGAACACCTCCACCAAGACTAGCACTGGTACAACATCCACCAATACCACAACTGGCCCATACTTATCCAACCTCCGCCACTCCTTCCGTCCGGCATCACTTGACGCATCTGCTACCAACGGCAGTTCTGCAAATCTAAAGCACCCCTATCGCCATTAATACCCTCTATTACAATCGTCGTCGACAAACTCTAATACAACTATCGGTGTCAAGGAATTAATCAATTGAAGATGGTGATGGTGCGTCAGTGGTGGTGCGCCGACGGGTGGTGGTCCTGATCTAATCAAAGGGTAAGGGGATGGGGGTGGGTTTGGCGGAAGATGATGGGGGTGCGCAGGCGGTGAGGCGGCGACGGTGGTGTGTAGGCGTTGCTCGACGATGGTTGTCTTCAAGATGTTGAAGATGATGATGTGTACTTTTGTTGTGTGAGTGTGAGTGTTTGTGTGTGTATAATATTAATTAATATATTATAAAAATGAGCCATACATGTATTAATATATAAACTTTATTATTACTTTAATAATAAAGGGTATTTTGGTATTTTCACATACACTTAACTAAGTAATTTAACAGAAGTTAGTGTAAGGAACCAATCGTGTTACGGTTTCGCAAAGAGTTGGGACCAAACCTGTAATTTCTCAAAAGTTGGGATCAATATTGCAATATGGGCAAACTACATAGACCAATCATGTAATTAACTCATCAATCAGTCATAAGGCTTCATCTGCAGTCCAAGTCAATTCAATCAATCATAAAGCTTCGTCTGCGGACCAAGTTAATTCAATCATTTGGTTTTATTATGTTTGGTTTGTCTTTTATGTTACACTATTACTCTATAATTCTTGACATTACCATGTGAATTGAATTGTTTTCAATCAATCTAATCGATCTACATATGTATGCAAAACCTATGTTTACTCACCGGTTAATTCGTTAGTTGACTCGTTACTTTTTCATATAATTTTATGAAATGTAATTTAGAGGGATTTTTCATGCTCATTTACGACTTAGACCTAGTTTAATAAAAAGGCTTGTGCTATGTTTATTTGGATTATTGTTTGATTCTAATGAATTATTTGTTTAGTATTATTCAATGAAACTTACATTCAATGTTATTTTAACCTAATTACTACCATGTTCTATGAGCAATCGATTCATATCCATCCGTCCCGATGATTCCGTCATCGGTTGGGGTGTGACAGTAAGAAAGGAGCATGTTGGCTCCCCTCCTTTGAATACGAAATATTAGTGTTAGTCTTTCCTCTTGACATATTTAGCTCCTAGGACTTTTCTTTATTGGCTCTTCCACCCCTTTTTACTTTGAAACCACGATTTCATCCAAGTTTTAGTATGTTAAACATTTAAATAGGTGATCTTTGTTCATATGGACTAATTAATGATAATTGAAACGCTATTTATGAAAAGTCACTCTTTAGTCAAACTGGTTCAATTTTTTTTATCAACAACTCATATAGATAACCCCTTGTTTAAGCTATCATTACAGTTTGGTGAATCCCATAAGTTCTTAAGCATCTTTTGTAATGCTTTTAAACCTTGAACATAATATAACCCATAAATTCCCAAATTCTTGGTTTGGGTCAAATTTAAACAAAAATACATCTTCTTGATTTGAATATATAATTGAAACTAATAAGTTCTTATAGTTTATCGTCACTAATATTAGTGTTTCTAAATTATTAGATCTCTTGTGACACCCTAATCCGTGAGCATGACCTATTTTATCATTCTAACAACAATAAATATTGGAAGTATTAACATTCAAGAGCATAGACTAGACTAAATTAGAACCTTAACAATGTTAGATAGTTTCACGTGTCCATTGCGTTTAAATTACAAACCATAATTAAATACACTGCCTAGGCAAGTTGAATCTAGTCAACATCTTCTATGGAAGATCTTATTCAATGTTAAACTTAGAAGTCTTCTCGACCTAGCTAGTGCCTCCCGATATCTCCTAGAACATCCACAATATTTAGTCCAATGTTAACCATGCAACCATCATGTAATATGGACTAAATATGTTCTAGTGGGCCTTGAACATGGTGACAGTGGACGTTACCGATTCGGACTTAGAATGATGGTTGTGTGCTTAAAAATTGGACTAAATACTTATAAATGTAAATATATACATCTTACGTTAAAAGCGCAACAAAAATAAGACATCAGTGGGCTTTACCTAAAGCCTACTAAATACATAATATAATTTTTAAAAAATATATAAATTAAATAATTTATATAGCATATAATAGTCCGTTAGAATCGTATTAAGAAGGAGAATTTAAAAACACAAAAAATTGGACGACGCGTGAACCGAGACAAGATGAAATTGGACGAGACAAGCAAGGGGTTCGGGAGGCCCATGTTGATACATGATGTCACTAGTTTATGTACTTAAATGTCTATGTCTTTCATTTCTTACACATGTGTAATGCAAGAACTTAATGTAGTGAGATATACGTGTTTAGATGTTTATTTACTGTTGATTATATCATATTCTTATAGTAGTTATTATTACACATATGAATGAAAATTATATATAGGTTTGAGGTTGTTGTGCATAGCTCTGAGTCAAGAATGATTCAGAAATGTGTTCGACTTAGTCTTGTGGTTATTCATGCTAATAGACCATGCTCATGGACCAGACGCACGAATGGACCATACTTATGGATTAGTCGCATGACTGAACCAGGTGACTGGATCAGTCGTACAACTAAGACATAAGATTGACTCAGTCGCACGACTGAACTTTCAGTCATGCGTATGAATCAAACACATGACTCGGTCGCACCACTGAACCATGCTAATGGCTCAGTCGTACGACTGTATACTGAAAACCTATAAATACCACATAATTCGTGAAAAAACATAACACTTCTAATATTATGATACCCTAGCCATCCAGAGCGTCCCAGTTCGTCCATACAACTTCAAATTTCGTTCCTGATCGATTTCAACTCGTTCTTAACGTTTGCTTAATCGTTAGATCGATCAGGTTGTCGTTCTCACTGATTGGATCACTAATCAAATATGATTCCATACTATTTGATCTGGTTTCATGATAAATCAGTTAGTACTCCATACGCATACTATCCTGACAAGTGGTATCAGAGCTTTGACTCGTGATTCTTCATCGATTCGATTGGTGTTCTTGTTAAAAGTAACATTTTAATTCAAAAGAACGGTGTTTTTGATTCAAAGGTGTTTTTGAAGTGTTGTTGATTCAAAAGTTTCAAACATTTCATCGTACGGCAGATTAGGGTTTGTGAAAAATCGTTTTTGGTGTCAAAGTGTCCAAAGTTTTGAATTTTTCACTTGATTTGATTTATTTCCAAAGATTTGTCTTTCTAGTTTTACTAACTAGTTTTATCGATTTATCGTTTTAAGTAGTTAAAAGTTTAAACAAATTCAAAAGCTTTTCTAATCATAAATCATTTGTGTTTGTACGTACTAAGTTGGTTGATTAAGAAAAGTAACTGTAACATATTAAAGAAAAATATTTTTTTATTTTTACCTTTTAATTGTAAATTCTAGTTCCGTAACTACGTCCAAATCTTGACAGTTTTGGATTTAATGAGATTCTTTTGATCTCAACAATGTGAATTAATTTAATAATCCATCTCAGATAATACTCTTAGTCTCACTTTCATATTCTCTTTAGTCGGTGATGTTCCTTGACATTGAGTAAGAGGTTCTAACACATCCACACAACACATTGTTTAGTGCTTATAAAATATACACAATAATGCAAAGAATGAACATGACATTACACATAATCACAATATGAAAATGTTTTTTAAGCATAGATATTTTGATCAACTGAGTTCCAACACCTAAGTAAACATAATTTAAGTATGTCTAAAGGTTAAAGTTATGAAATTGATCAATGATGATGATGAGATATCCAAATGTACTCAAGAAACATACTAATAAAAAAATCGACTTTTAGAGAGTTGACCTAGAATGGGCAAGGAATTTGAAGTAAGAAACTCTAATAAGGTGATTTCATACTACATCTTAAATTTTAAGAAGTTGAATATCTTGTATACATGATAGACTATGACCTGTTTGAGACGAAAATTCGAATGGTATACTGTGATACATCTAAATTCGTTTTTAACGTTTAAACACGTATAATGAAATGTATTCAGTGGATAAAAAAGTTTGTAGCTAAACAAGCTTATTTAATAATCATTTTAGCATTTTACATCTATAATGGTATAAAGACACCATTTTTACCAAAATTCTCAAATTTCCTTTTTCTAAACTTTAGCATTTTACTCTAAACACATTTTGTAAGACCCCATTTACCAAAACATCTCATAGTTAGATTAACACATTAAAAACATAATGCTTAAACTAAAAATGTTTAGTCATTGTGCAGTGGAATTTAAACATCATTACATAGTTAGTAGACTCAAAACTTTATATCTAAAACCATAAGTAATTATGGCTATTTAACTAGAATGTCAATCTTAAACATAGCCAGGTTCGCCTTCTATCCATGCCAAGTTGTATTTTTCATTCATTCTTTTTGCTAGTCAAACTAATATACTTATAAAAGTTAGCTGTGTTGAGTGAGTTATAGTTTTAATTTTATAAAAATATTATATCATAAACATATTTAACACACTTTAACAAGTAATAACTATAGAAATAATTATACTTTAACTTTAAGTGTTAGTTTAGCTTTAAATGTCTTTTTAGTAGCAATACTTTTAGGAAATGCTTTTGTTGTTCTTTTCTTAGGTTTACGTTATCTTTATCTTTGAGTTTGTATATGTGTAGAGCTCCTTTAGCTTGTGAGCTAGCAGTACATGCAAAGCTCATGTTAGTGAGTGTTCACAAGCCATAACTTCTAAAAAGGTGAGCATGCACGAGGCAAGGCTCCTTTACTGGGTGATAATGCATAAGGCAAGGCTCCTTTACCGGGTGATAATGCACAAGGCATAACTCCTATTAGGGTGAGAATGTAATGAATGGCAAATTCTTTAACAATGCTCACAAGACTTTGAACTTTAGGTTTCATATATGAACTTTAGGTTTCACATATGAACTTTATTATTTTATGGCATCTTTATCATTCCTTGTTTTCATTGTCTTTGTTTTGGGTATCTTTATCATTCCTTATTTTCATTGTCATTGACTATGTAATTCTTTATCTCCTTAGCTTTGCTATGATTATATTATATTCTAACTCTTTATCTAAAACATTCTTTAGGTTTATATTCACAATCACGCTATATGTGTTTACCTACATAAGTGCAAGTTGGATAAGTTATGAACTTTAGTTACAAAGGCATAATTTTATTTAAGGAGAACTATCAGGGGAATTTGGCTAAGTATGGATAGTGAGTTAGTGATGAAGCAAGGGTCGGTTGCAAAGGCTTTAGAGTCAGTTATGAGGGCTATCTTTGTCTATGCTAAGCAACCTTAGTTACGGATATGTGGCTTTAAATACAAGGACTTAATCACGGAATATATCTAAGTGTCATGAGATACAAAGTTGTAACTTAAATACAGAGTCATCATCTTTGATTATGTCTGAATACGTGAGTAATTTAGAGATGTAAATTCACTTATGGAGACTTTATCTTCTTTATCCAGGTACGTTGAGTTGCCAAGTTGCAAATCAGATACAATGGTTATATGAGATGAAGGGACTTTTTCTTTAGATTTAGGATAAGTTATCAAGATATGAGTTAAATATTTAAATAATATTTAATAATAAAATATTACTAATTATTCGTTATCATTTTTAATCTTATTTATTTAATCAATTTATTAAATTTTTAATATTTCAAGACATATAATAGAATATATTATTTTAAACTAATTGTTAAAAACCTCAAATCCTAGTCGAAACCCTTCTAGTCTTTAATCATTTTAATTCTAACATAGGACAACATTCTTAGGTTAACTTTAAGAAAAACCGTTGGTGTCTAATCTAGCATTGTTATTATTCAAAAGGCGTTTAATTATTAAAGTGAGTATTCATAGCTTATTTTCATATTTTATTATTTGGGAAAATCATGTGATACTTAATCAATCATGTGATATTTATTGTTATTCTATTTTAAATTTAATTCAATACATGTTATGCTATTACTAACAATGATGTGTGCATAGTTAGATAAATTAGATGATAACGCAAACGTTAATTCATGCAACAACGGTAACAATGATAAATCTATTGGTTTAAGAAAACCCACTTCATATGATTATTCGAGTGGTGATTATAGATCTATTGGTTTGACAAATCCAACTCACATGAATATTCGAGTGGTGATTGGAATCGGAGTCAATAAATCAAGGGTTAATTACACGATTGGTCCATGTGGTTTGACCATATTGCAATATTGGTCCCAACTTTTAAAAATTACAGGTTTGGTTCCAACTATGTTTCAAACCATAACACAAATGATCCATAGAGTGGATGGTCGTTAGTTTTGGGGGTAAAATGGATTTGAAATTGCTTTTTTACCCATATATTAATATATATGTGGGACCCACTAAATTTCTAAGTAATTAATCAAATATCATTATCATCATCTATAAACACCCCACCTGTTTCCCCTCGTCAACATCCACCGTCCACCGAGACGACCGCCGGTGAACACCTCCACCAAGACTAGCACTGGTACAACATCCACTAATACCACAACTGGCCTATACTTATCCAACCTCCGCCACTCCTTCCGTCCGGCATCAGTTGACGCATCCGCCACCAACGGCAGTTCTGCAAATCTAAAGCACCCCTATCGCCATCGATAACCTCCATTACAATCGTCGTCGACAACCTCTAATACAACTATCGATGTCAAGGAATTAATCAATTGAAGATGGTGGTGGTGAGTCAGTGGTGGTGCGCTGACGGGTGGTGGTCCTGATCTAATCAAAGGGTAAGGGGATGGGGGTGGTTTTGGCGGAAGATGATAGGGGTGCGCAGGCGGTGAGACGGCGACGGTGGTGTGTAGGTGTTGCTCGGTGATGGTTGTCTTCAAGATGTTAAAGATGATGATGTGTACTTTTGTTGTGTGAGTGTGAGTGTGTGTGTGTATAATATTAATTAATATATTATAAAAATGGGCCATACATGTATTAATATATAAACTATATTATTAGTTTAATAATAAAGGGTATTTTGGTCTTTTCACATCCACTTAACTAAGGAATTTAACAGAAGTTAGTGTAAGGAACCAATCATGTTACGGTTTCGCAAACAGTTGGGATCAAACCTGTAATTTCTCAAAAGTTGGGATCAATATTGTAATATGGGCCTATGGGCCAAACTCATCAATCAGTGATAAGGCTTCATCTGCAGTCCAAGTCAATTCAATCAATCATAAAGCTTCATCTGCGGACCAAGTTAATTCAATCATTTGGTTTTATTATGTTTGGTTTGTCTTTTATGTTACACTATTACTCTATAATTCTTGACATTGCCATGTGAATTGAATTGTTTTCAATCAATCTAATCGATCTACATATGTATGCAAAACCTATGTTTACTCACCGGTTAATTCGTTAGCTGTCTCGTTACTTCTTCACATAATTTTAGGAAATGTAATTTAGAGGAATTTTTCATGCTCATTTAGGACTAAGACCTAGTTTAATAAAAAGGCTTGTGCTATGTTTATTTGGATTATTGTTTGATTCTAATGAATTATTTATATAGTATTATTCAATGAAACTTACATTCAATGTTATTTTAACACAATTACTGTGACATCCGTCACCATAAGGTCCGTCATTTAACGTGGATTTGGTTAACTATCCTTAGAAAGTTCACTTCTCATCTTTATAGACTATTCATGAGGACATCATACTTGTTTGATTTTCTTTTACAGTTGTGATACCATTATTTGCAACCTTATCATCCAAAACGCTTACGGGTATCACAACCGACATTACCAACTATATTATGTTATATAATATAACATCATTAATAACAACATATTCAAGATACAAACAACATTAAATACTTCCCTATAATTAATATAACGCGCGTATATACGTCGTTCTCAACCGAAACAAGTTTGGGGAACTCGGGGGCTAAGTGCAGGGACTAAAGTGACAATTGCCAAACTAGGGTTGGGTATAAATACCCTTATATCAGCCCTAGTCTTCACAACCACACTTTCTTCTTCATCTTCTTCTTCTACTTCCTCCACCTCCCTTGCACCTAGAAACGCCCAGTTTTCTTCGTGTTTTCACCATTTAGACCACAACTATAGCTTAGACTACACGTTTCTAGCAGGTAAGCGACCTTGGTCGTCCATTTTTGCTCATTTTACTTCTGTGATTTCTAGGGTTCGGGTGCTCGGGTTCAACCCGAGCACAAGAGGTCGTGGGGGTGCGTGTGTTGCCTTTCTGAGTGTACATCTTACTTAGATATGTTAGATGAGTGTTTCTGGAGGTCCTTGATGTGTGAAACCCGTGCACAGAGCAGCCGAAGGCTGCTCAGCACTTCAACAGTCATGATCTGCTGTACTGGGCGACTTGGTCTGTCATACGACTGAGCCGTGCGACTGGGTGAGTCGTGCGACTGAGTCCATGCGACCGGGTGAGTCATGTGACTGAGTCCATGCGATTGAGTGAGTCGTGCGACTGAGCCCTGTGTTTGTGTGTGTCGTGCGGTTGAATCATGCGGATGAGTATTGCCATGCGATTGAGTCAATGCGGATGAATGTGTGCGACTGTGTGTATCGCACGACTGAAGGTCCAGTCGCACGAATGAAAGTTTGGTCGTACGAATGAAGCTAATTCGTACGAATGAAGGCTAAATCATGCGAATGGAAGATTGATTCGTGCGATTGGGTGCTGTGTGGTACGACTGAATGCTTAGTCGTATGAATGAGGGTTTAATCGTGCGAATGAAGCTGATTCGCACGATTGAGAGTTGATTCGTGCGAATGGAGTGTCCAGTCGTGCGTCTAGTCCTGTCGTGCAATTGGAGTCATTGAGTGTGGATTCTTCCTGTGTGCGGTGTGTGTTGTCGTGTGATGTTAAGGTGACATTGACACGGTTGCCGTTGCTAATGATGATCATTAAGATTAACACTATCGAACTTATCAATGTTATATCAAATGCAATCAACTTAACATTTTACAATTAGCAACAAACGATTCCTAACACAAGTGCTTACCAAGTATTTCTCTGACAACAATAACACTTTTACACAAATATCATCGACAATGGC